>VZQC01003168.1:397282-430057 GCA_009823505.1 Rhizomys pruinosus
ATATATATATGTGTGTGTGTGTGTGTGTGTGTGTGTGTGTGTGTGTGTAATGTATAGTCCACTTAGTGGTGTTTCTATGGACATATGTTTAGGGCTAATCACTTGGGCCTGGATAACCTAACAAGGTACTCATTCCTTGTGAGAACTGATCCTGTGTCTCCCAGAAGCCATTGATTTTCTGTGCTTCATCATCTAGAGGTCCATTCTTGTGACATTTTCCCTATTTACATTGACATGTCAACTGGTGTAGGTCTTGTTTAGGCAACTATATTGTTGAGATTTCATGGGTGCAGCTTCCCTGTCGTAGCTGGAAGATACTATCTAGGATCAGATGTCCTGATCCTGTGGCTCCTACAATCTTTCTGCGCCCTCTTCCATTATTGCACCTGGTCTTAGTTGTAGGTGTTTATTTGTAGATATATCAATTGGAGTTGGGCAGTCTAAAGTCACTTATTCTGTGCATTTTGACTAGTTAAGGATTTCTGTAATAGTCTCATAATAGTCTCTGTCTTTTGCAAAAAGGAGCTTCTTTGATGAGGAATAAAAGATATACTTATCTGTGTGTTTAAAAATAATTATTTAAGGGTCTGGAGAGATGGCCTAGTGGTTAAGAGCACCGACTGCTCTTGCAGAGGACCCAGGTTCAATTCCCAGCACCGGGTGCACCAACCTACATGCAGACAACACATTCATACGCATAAAAAATAAAAATTAAAAATATAAGTATTTAAGCTAGGTGTGGTGGTGCACGCCTTTAATCCTAGCACTTGGGAGGCAGAGGCAGGCGGATCTTTGTGAGTTCAAGGCCAGCCTGGTCTACATAGCAAGTTCCAGGACAGCCGGAGCTACAGGGAAACCCTGTCTCAAAAAGACCAAAAAAAAAAAAGAAAAAGAAAAAAAAGTATTTAAAATGCAATTAGAGAGGTTGGAGAAGTGGCTCAGTGATTAAGTCCACCAACTGCTCTTGCAGAGGACCTGGGTTCGATTCTCAGCACCCACAAGGCAGCTAAGAGCTGTCTTTAACTCCAGTTCTAGGGGAATCCGTCTCCCTCTTCTGACCTCTATGGAATTTCATGACATAGGTGCACCAACCTACATGCAGACAATACACTCATACACATTAAAAATAATAAATAAAATTAAAAAATAAAATGCAATTAGAAATTATATTGGTTTTATGAAAATAGTAGTAGTACATTATCCTCTAGCGTCTATGGCATCTCTATCCATGGATATTTGGTAGGTTTCCATACCAGACATGAATTCTCTACTATTGAGGGGGCTTTAAGTCCAATTAGAATTACCTGGCTAACACATTTGAATCACCTGGGATGTATATTATAATCACCTGGATTGCACATTAGACAGAAATTTGCTACACTGAAGATAAAAGTGCCACTGTTACATCATTAGGGATATTTTGCTTGACTGGTCATTGTTGTGGCTCCCAAGGTTTACAACTGGATAGGATTGTTTTGCTGCTTTTATCCAGTGGCAGCTCACGTAGCACCTTCTAATACTATAAATTCTAGCCCTTCCAGGTCAGTTCCAGCTTGACTCCTGCAAGTCCTGTGTGTGAAGTCCATGGAGTTGTCAGCAATAATGGCTTATCTTCAAGTTATGAGAGGTAACCAAAGGCAAAGGCAAAGGCTTTGGGAGAGGTTTTTTAACTACCCTAACAACTGGACTAGAGTTTTCCTATGCCTGTTACTAGGGGTTTTGTTAGATATTCTGTAGCACCTGGGGGCATCATTACTACCCCATGTGACATGATTCTATTTAAAACGTTTGTGTACATCTGTGTGTATGTATCTGTCTGTATATACATATATAGAGACAATTAGTATTTTTTATGAAACAAAATGGAAGAATACATAATGAGTCAAGAATACCTCATTAGTGTTTTGGCTTCATGAGAAAAAAAATGTCTTTTAATTGATTTTGCTTGTAGATACCCTAAGTAGATGTAAAGCCACAATTACAGGAGAAAACATTCATAGTGGGTTGAGTGTAGTTTTTCACAGAGCAAGGAAGGAGCTTCTGTTATAGAAAATGGAAGAAATGTTTCTATTTTTTCTGAAGATTCTGGATATGATCTAGCTCAGGTCTGGTCAACATCTTCAAATCACAAACACTTGATATTCATGCAGACCAACTACATCATATTTCTGGGCATAATACCAGGCCTTGGGAAATTTCTAATGTTTCCCAAGTGATTCTAACATAAATCCACTGTGAAAACCTCTAAGTTCTCTTCCACAGCTTCTAAGATGGTGGTGCAAAATTGCAGGAAAGAGTGAACACAATAACATTTTTCTGGAAAATTGGAAATAAATGCTGTACATTTGTAGGTCACAAAAGTTATTCATAAGCAAAGCATTTTAACCATTCAGACAATGCAGCATAAAAGATAGTGCTTAGCAAAATGGTCATAACCTTTTGGAGACAAAACATATTTGATTCTTACAAAAGTTAAAATTACCTAGAAAAATATCTTTTTATTAGCTGAGTGTCTATGAGTGATTCTACAGAACATGGACCCATTTCCTTTAGTTGATAAAGAAAATGGAGGAAGGGATGCAGAGATCAGGAACAAGAAAGCTCAGTTAAAAGGAATTTTTTTTTAAAAAAATAGGTTGAAAACTAAGTTGGAGGAAAATGAAATTTCGTGATACATAATTCTCTCTTTATTCAACATATGACTTTAACAGTGGCTCTGAGAAAATACATCCTGTTTCAGGTCATTATTGCTTAGTGCTAGATCAACCAGATAAGTTCTTTCTACTATGAATCAAATGTGCACCATCTGAAAATGGGTTATTTTGAAAGCAAGAAATTAAGGCATACTAAAATATGCTGGGATACTATTATTAGAATCTTTTTTCCCAAAATTTGTTAGGTTTATTAAAAAATTGAAATCATTTTGAAAATAAAATGGAGTCATTGTAAGTTATATTTTAATGGCAAAATATGCTTTGTTAGATGAGTCTGAATACTTTTTATTTCTTTTTTTATAATGCTTTTATTGATGTTTTGTGTATTTCAGACATTTCTCAGTTTAGTTTAGACATATTCCCCTTTCCCGTCCCCACCCCACCTCAAGTTATGCATTCTGCCATAACTGTCCTGCATCTTTCTCTCGTCTTTTTTTATGTTTAGGAATTCACATTTTCCTCCATTAGTTTTATATTAATATAAAATGTGAATACATACTTTTCACTCATATATAGTAATTACAGAGTCTGAAAGTAAGTGGTGGATTGATTCTAGAGTCCCTTAAGATATTTACATTATAACAACATAATTGCTTTCAGACAAACAGAAATATAATAATAATGTTGTTCAACTTGACTTTCATCTGTGGATTTGGTGTTAACATCCACAAATGAGGGAGACCATTCCCCACTTGTTTTTCTGGGACTGTGTTACTTCACTTAGCATAATGGCTTCGGGTTCCATCCATTTACCTGCAAAGTTCATGATGTCATCTTTCTTTACACCTGAGTAATACTCCATTGTGTAGATGTACTACATTTTTGTCAACCACTTGTCAGTTGAGGGGCAATGGGTTGGTTCTAGTTCTTCACTATTGTGAAGAGAGCTGAAATAAACATAGATGTGCATGTATCTTTGCAGTAGGATAAGTCTTGTGGGTACATACACAGGAGTAGTATGGCTGGGTCAGGTGGTAGGCTCATTTTGAGTCTTTTAAGGGTTCTCCACACTGCTTTCCATAATGGTTGTACAAGTTTACATTCCCACCAGCAGTGGATGAGTGTTCCCTTTTCCCCACAACCTCTCCAGCATTTGGTGTCTTTTGTGTTCTTATTCTTAGCCAGTCATATCAGAGAGAGATGATATCTGAGATTGGTTTAAATTTGCATTACCTTAATAATTAATGATGTTGAACACTTTTAAAGATATTTCTCAGCCATTTTTACTTCCTCACTGGTGAAATCTCTGTTCAGCTCTTTACTCCATCTTTTGAGTAGGTCATTTGTTTTCTTCCTTATTTATTCAGTACTATCTATATATTCTTAATGTTAATGCTCTGTCTGATGAATCATTGGTGAAGATTTCCTCCCACTCTGTGGGTTTTTTTCTTCACTTCCTTGATTGCTTCTTTTTCTGTACAGAAGCTTTTGAGTTTGATGAGGCCCCATTTGTCTACTGTTGACCTTATTTCCTGTACAGCTGCTATCTAATTTAGAAAGTCTTTTCCTATACCTATGTTTTGTAGGTTGTTACCAACTTCTTCTTCTATCACCTTTAGGGTTTCAGGTTTGATGTTGAGATATTTGATCCAGTTGGAGTAGATTTTTATACAGGGTGAGAGGTAGGGGTTTAATTCTGTTCTACATATGGTGATCCGGTTTTGGCAGCACCATTAGCTGAAGATTCTATTCTTCCCCCATTGAGCTTCTTTTACTCCTTTGTCAAATATGAGGTGGCTGAAGTTGTATGAGCTCAAGTTTGCATCTTCAATTTTACTCCATTGGTCAACAGGTCTGTTTTTTTGTGCCAGTACCAGGCTATCATTATGACTATGGCCCTGTGATATAGCATGAAGTCTGGTAGAGCAATCCCCCCTGTATAACATTTTTCACTCAGGGTTGCTTTAGCTATTCAGGGTCTTTTGTTTTTCCATATAAATTTAAAGATTTATTTTTCCAAGTCTGTGAAGAAGCTCATAGGGATTTTTATTGGAATCGTGATGAATCTGTATATCAATTTGGGTAAAATGGACATTTTTACTATATTAATTTTTCTAATCCATGAGCATGGGAAATCTTTCCATTTTTGATGTCGTTTTCAATCATCTTCTTCAGGATTTATAATTATTGTTGTAGAGATCATTAGTATCTTTGGTTAGGTTTGTTCCTAGGTACTTTATTATTATTGAGGCTATTATGAAGGGGAAGTTCTTCTTATATTCCTTCTCCACTTGTTTATTATTTGTGTAAAGAAAGGCTACTGATTTTTCCAGGTTAATTTTGTATCCCACCACCTTACTGAAACTCGTATCATTTCTATAAATTTTCTGGTGGAGTTTTTAGCATCTCTTAGGTAAACAATCATATCATCTGCAAAGAGGGATAGCTTAACTTCTTCTTTTCTGATTTGTACTCCTTTAATTTCCTTCTCTTGTCTTATTGCCCTACCAAGCATTTCAAGCACTATGTTAAAGAGGACTAGTGATAAGGGGCAGCCTTTCAGGGTTCCTACCTTTAAGGGAAATGGTTCCAATTTTTCTCCGTTTAGGATGATGTTGGCAGTGGGTTTGCTATATATGGCTTTGATCATGTTCAGGAATGTTCCCTTCAGTCCGATTCCCTCTAGGACTTTAAAAATGAAGGGATGCTGGATCTTTTCAAAGGGTTTTTCTGCATCAATTGAGATGATCCTGTGTTTTTTGTCTTTCAGTCCATTTATGTATTTTATGATATTTATTGATTTATGTATTTTGAACCATCCCTGCATCTCTGGTATGAATCCAACTTGGTCATGATGGATGATCTTTTTGATTTGGGTCTGTATGTGATTTGCAAGTATTTTGTTGAGAATTCTTGCATCTGTGTTCATCAATGATATGGGTCTATAGTTTTTTTTTCTTGTTTGTGTCTTTGTCTGGTTTTGATGTTAGAGTGATGCTGGCTTCGTAGAAGGAATTTGGGATATTTCCCTCTGACTGTATCCTGAAAAATTTGAGTAGCAATGGTTGTAAGACCTCTTTAAATGTTTTATAGAATTCTGCTATGAATCCATCTGGGCCTGGGATTTTTTAGTTGGGAGTTTTTTATTTCATCCTCAATTTCCTCAAATATTATGCATCTATTTAAACTGTCAATGTCAACTTGGTTAAGCTTTGTTAGTTCCCAGGATTTCAAATATTTTTCCATTTCTCTTAGGTTTTCAAATTTAGTGGAGTATAGGTTTTTGAAGTATTCTCTTTACTTTGTCTGTTGTGATGTTTCCCCTTTCATCAAGAATTCTATTGATTTGGAGATGCTCTTTCTTTCTTTTGGTTAACTGGGCTAGAGCTCTGTCTATCTTGTTTATTCTATCAAAGAACCAACTTTTGGATTCATTGATTTTTTTTTGTATTGTCTTCTTTGTTTCTATTTCATTGATTTCTGCTCTGATTTTTGTCATTTCTTCCTGTCTGTTGCATTTAGGGTTCATTTGTTGTTGTCTTTCTAGTGTTTTTAGCTGCAGTGTTAGCTCATTTATCTGTGTTCTTTCTTTCTTTCTTTNCTGCCTCCCAAGGTATGGCACACACCACCATAACCAGCAAAGGAGATGCTGCTTGGTACGAGGGTAAGAAGATAAATACAAAAGGCCACGTCTTTATTTTTAATAAATTAAAAATATTCAAAGTCATCCACTTGAAAAAACTGACCAGATTGCAATCTCGACTTACAGAAGGGCTATAGTTATGAAAACAGCCTGGTACTGTCATAAAAACAGACCCAATAATCAATGGAAGAAAAAAATTAGAAGACCCAAACCATGAGTGCATGCAATTTCTACTACCTGATAGCTGACAAAGCTGCTAAGAACACACAATGGAAGAAAAACAGCATCCTCAGCAAATGATGCTGGCAAAACTGGATCACATTCTGGATAAATGAAATTAAAACAAAACTACTAGAACCCTTTCACCACTACGACCAATTTCCTCTTACACAGCCAATTTCTAAAATCTGAACCGTTGAAACATTAGGCTGTAACGTTAAAGGAGCAAAGAGTGCTGGAACCGCCAAGATGTAGGGGGTAGGAGAAGACTTTCTATTATTTTTTTTTTATTTATTTCAATGTTTGTATGATGTAGCGGTCGGAAGGCAGGGTCGTGCAACGGCCGTGGCCTGTGGCCATGCCTCGGAGGTCAAGAGGGTGTCAGATTTTCCCACTGGAAATGGAGTTCCCAGGCTGGAATGAAGTTGCAGTCAGACGGGAGGTTGCGGGTTTGCGAGGGCCGCCATGTGGGTGCTGGGGTAACTCGAAAGCCCGGGTCCTCTGTGAGAGCATCGGCGCTCCTAACCCTACGCGGTCTCCAGCGGCCCGAGAGACTTGCTATAAATCAGACAGCATGTGGTGAAGGAAGTAAGGCAAAACAATCAACATGAAAGTAAAAAGCTTGTCGGTACAGAAAGAAACAATCAATAAGTGAAGAGAAAACCCCAGAGTGGGAGTAAAAGTCCTGTCATCAGGCGAGCGGAGCAGCAAGTCTGACGAGGGGTTTAATATCCAGGAGGATAGAAAGTTTTTCAAAAACAAAGACCCAAGAAAATAAATAACCATTAAAAGATGGGCTAAAAAGATCTGAACACAGAAGCTTCTCAAGAGAGAAGTTAAAGAATGGCTAGAATACATTAAAAAGTGTCAACATTTGGTGTAGTTGGAATTTTATCAGTCCGATGTCTGAGTTCTGTTTATTTTTTTTGGGCAAGACTGTTGATCTACCCAGGGGGCTCAGTGGGGTGTCGAAGTCCCCAACTATTAGTGCGCTGTGGTTAATCTGGTGGGGTCTTGAGTCCTGGGGCCAGAGTTAGGGGTGTGTGTAAGGATAAAGTTGAGGTACAGAAGAGGTAGTTACGAAAGGTACAAACCCAAAGTGTTGGTGCTAAACGATTTAGAGGGTGAAATCTTCTTGAATTAAATGTTCCTTTGATAATGATGCAAGGACTCTCTTTGTCTCTTCTGATAAAATTGGAACTCTGAGGGGGTCGTTTTTGGTCTGATATTGGAGAATAGCCACTCAGGGGGGGACGACGTTGACGCACTGGACCAGGCTTGTTTCCTGGGTACCCGGATTGCTTTTAATCTTTTTGTCCATCCTTTCATCGAAGTTGGAAGGTCTGTCCTTAGGGAAGGGAGGGAATAGTTTGGTTCTTGTAGACAGCATATAGAGGGACGCTTCCTTTCCTACTCCGGGTCTCCCAGTCCATGTCTTTTTTTTTATGTTGTTTTTAAATTAGCTTTTATTATTTCTTATTTTTAATGAATGTACTGCTGCATGCAAGTCTGTGCAACGCCGGGGTGTCGTGCACGCCGCGGAGTTCAGAAGAGGGTGTCAGATGAGGGTGTAGGATTCCCTGGGAACGGGAGTTCTCCGGGATTTGAGCGTACAGACGGTTCTCAGATCCCACCGCCATGTTGATTTCTGGGAGCGAACCCGGTCCTCGTGCAAGATCGGTCGGCGCGTCTTAAAAACCGCTAGGCCTCTCAATCCAGCCCCCAGTCCAATGTCCTTTTTGATGTGGGGGATTTAGACCTTAATGGAAAAAATTTAAGGGGTATGAGATGTTACATAAGATTGTGTGTATGCTGCGGGGCTATGTTCCTTTCACCCTTTCTTTCAACCCCTTATTATCTTGTTTTGCTTTTGATTCTAGACCTAGGTTTGTTTTACGCTGTTAGGCTTTTTTGTTAGTTTCTCTCCTTAGTTGCTTAGGGATAGTTGCTCCTTTCCCTGTTCTTTGAATTGTTTTTGAGTAAAATTTTCTGAAGGGTTGGGGTTTTTTTACACGTATTCTTTCATTCATTTTATTTATGCCAGAAAAGATGTCTTTCTTTCTCACTTCCCAACTATAATTGAACTTTTTGCTGGATATAGTGTCTAGGGTGAGACATTGGAACTGCACAATACAATACAATACAATACAATAAAGGAAATGGTCTTCACAGACATCTTCCAAGTACTAGAGAATATACTTTCTGTTTGGCACCCCATGGAACATTGTCTGAAATCAACACATACTGGGACACAAAAGAAAGCTCAAAAAATACAAAAGTGAGTGACATTATTTCATGCATTCGATCAGACCACATGCAATAAAGCTCAACATCAAAAACAGGACAAGCCCTCCTGCCTAAAAAAACACATGGAGACAAAAACAACACAACCCTGAATAATGAATGGGTCAGGAATTAAAGAACAGAAATAAAAGTACTCAGAAATGAACAAAAAAAGACAATACAACACAACAAAAAAACCCGTGTGATAACAGAAAGATAATCCTAAGAGGGAATTTTATAGCCTAAGTGCCCACATTAACAAACTGAAAGGGAACAAATAAATGAACCGGACACTAGCAGGTCTAAAGCACTTTCGGGGACAAGCTGCAGCATTAGATCATTTATTTGTTCCCTTTCTGTTTTTTTTTTTAATGTGGGCACTTAGGGCTATAAATTTCTCTCTGAAGACTACTGTTAAAGTACCCCACAAGTTTTGTTGTCTTGTATTGTCTTTTTCATTCAGTTCCATGAATACTTTTATTTAACTCTTTATTTCTTCCCTGACCCATTCATTATTCAGGATGGTGTTGTTTATTCTTTATGTGTTCTTATAGCTAGTGGGCTTATTCTGGTGTTCATATAGAGCTTTATTGCACTGTGGTATAGAATGCATGGAATAATTTCAATTCTTTTGTATTTGTTGATATTTCTTTCATGCCCCAGTAGGGGGTTGATTTTGGAGAATGTACCATGAAGTGCTGATGAGAAAGTATATTCTTTGGTGTTTGGGTGGAATATTCTGTAGATGTCTGTGAGGTCCATTTGGTGTATTGTACTGTTCAGTGCTGATGTCTCTCTGTTTATGTCTTGTCCAGTTGATCTATCCAAGGGGCTCAGTGGGGTGTTGAAGTCTCCCACTATTACTGTATTAGGATTAATCTGTGTCTTGAGGTCTTGCAGA
Source organism: Rhizomys pruinosus (assembly GCA_009823505.1). Lineage (NCBI taxonomy): Eukaryota > Metazoa > Chordata > Mammalia > Rodentia > Spalacidae > Rhizomys > Rhizomys pruinosus. The sequence continues at coordinate 406,983 of VZQC01003168.1, forward strand.
GTAGTGTTTATAAATTTAGTTGCAGCAGATTTTGGTGCATAGACATTTAGGTTTGTGAAGTCTTCATGGTTAATTGTTCCTTTGACAAGGATATAATGGCCCTCTTTGTCTCATCTAATTAGTTTTACTTTGAGATATATTTTGTCTGATATTAGAATAGCCACTCAGTCTTGTTTCTTGGTACCATTTGCTTGGAATATTTTTCCCATCCTTTCAGTCTAAGGTGGTATCTGTCTTTGAGGGTGAGATGGGTTTCTCGTAGACAGCATATAGAAGGATTCTATTTCCTAATCCATTCTCCCAGTCTACGTCTTTTGATTAGGGAGTTTAGACCATTAGTATTGAAGGTTATTATTGACAGAGGTGTGTTGCTTCCCTTCACCTTATTTTTATTTGCATTCTAGGTCTATGTTTGTATTTACTCTGTTATGCTTTTGTTGATTTCTCTCTTTAATTGCTTAGGGATAGTTGCTCCTTTCCTCTGTTCTTTGGATTGCTTCGAGGATTTTCTGAGGTGTTGGATTCTTAGACATGGATTCTTTTATCTTGTTCATGTCATGAAAGATTTTTCCTTTTTATTTTTATTTTTGAGACAGGGTCTCCTGTAGCCCCAGCTGTCCTGGAACTCACTCTGTAGACCTGGCTGGCCTTGAACTCACAAAGATCTGTCTGCCTCCACCACCCAAGTGCTAGGATTAAAGTCATGCCCCACTATGCCCGGCTGAAAGACTTTTCTTTCTCCTTCAACTGTAACTGACAATTTTGCTGGATATAGTAATCTGGGTTGGCATCTAAAGTCGTTCAGCACAGGGAATACTTTGGTCCATGCTCTTCTAGCATTCATCATTTGGACTGAGAAGTCAGCTGTTCTTCTGATGAGTTTTCCCCTTATATGTAACTTTTTGTTTTTTTCTTGTGGCTTTCAGTATTTTGTCTTTGTTTTGAGCATCTAGTGTTTTAACAATTATATGACATGGGGAGTTTCTTTACTGGTCCTGTCTATTTGGTGTTCTATGTGCTTCTTGTATTTGTATGGATTGTCTTTTTTCAGTTAGAGGAAATTTCCTCCTATTATCCTGTTGAAGATCTGGCCAATACTGTTTTCTTGGGATTCCTCTCCTTCTCCTATCCCGATGATGCACAGGTTGGGTCTTTTCATAGTGTCCCACATTTCCTGTTTGTTCCGCTCTGTGTTTTTCTTTTTAATTTTTCATAATCTCCTGAAGGTCTGATATTCTTTTTTTCTGCTTCTTCCATTCTGCTTCTGAGGCTTTTTCCCATCCTTTCCTGGTGTTTGGGTGAATGTTCAATTTCCTTTTTCATGTCATCTTGTGATTTATTTAGATTTTCCACTTTCCTCTGGAGCCTGTCATTCTCATCTTGCAGCTCCTTGGTTCATTGGTCATTTTCATTTTCTTTCTTTCTTTCTTTCTTTCTTTCTTTCTTTCTTTCTTTCTTTCTTTCTTTTTTGCCTGGGATCTTTTCAACATTTCCATTTCCTTCTAGAGTTTGTCATTTTCTCCTTTAATTCTTTCCAACATTTGTCATTAGCTCCCTCTAGGTCCTTCTTGAGTTTTTTAATCTCTCCCCTTAGCTCTTTCCACCATTTGTCCTTATCTCCCTCTAGGTCCTTCTTGAGTTTTTCATTCTCTTCCTTTTGTTCTCTAATCTCTTTGAATATGTCTAAAGTTGTTCTTCTAAGCTTGATGTCTTGGCTTCTTTCCTTGGAGTTCTCATTGTAGGGATCTTCTGTATGGTTGGTAGAGTTTGGTGTGAATTTATTATGAGCTTTTCCCATGTTGTTTTTTCTTTGTGTCTTTGGGATGTGGATTTTTTCTATTTCTTTCTTTGGGTTCTAGCACCTCAACATTGTCTGCACAGGCTATAATCAATAATGCTGTGCCTGTTAGGTCCTCTGCACCACAGCTCCACCAGGTTCCTGGGAGGGGAGGTGTTGCTACTTTGGGCCATGTTCCAGTAGGCCCCCAAGGGTCAAAGCAGTTCCACCTTGCCTTTGGGGCATCTCACTAAGTCCAGTCCGTGTGCCTGTCTGGAGCCCAGGTTGTGACTTCTGGGGTGGGTGATGAGCCCCACAAGGGTCAAGGCAGTTCTGCCTTGCCTTACTGGCACCTCACTGAGTCCATGCGCCTGTCTGGGGCCCCAAGATCTATCTCTTGAGGACATGTTTCAAGACAGCTTTGAAAGTCACTTTATATATTAATTCTATTTTTCTCATTGTTATTTTAGCAAACAAATACATTATTTTATTCAATTCTTTCACATTTAACAGCATGGATAGACTTGAAAGAAGGGTCACTAAGTGGAATAAATTAGTCACAAAAGAATAAATTATACAATTTTCCTAAGATAAAAAATTATTTAGTAATTTTTACCTGTTCATACTAAGAATATATGGCTAGAATGGGATGAAAGAAAATATTTATAGTGACAGAAGAAAATAAGCTGTATTTTTAAATTGAAAACATTATGTACTCTTGAATTTGGTGAAGAAATATGATCAGAAAAGTTATATAACTTAATAAATTTGATGTACTACATTCTTTCTTAGATAAACAGCTACAAATATCTTTACTCTTTTTACTATAGACAGATACCTTGGAGACTAGGAATTAATAATTTATGAAACAGTGAATCAAGTTTCTAGAATTTTTCTTACAAACATATTTGTACTCCTTTATTTTTTTCACATAAATTTATTTTTATTTTTTAAACAAATCAAGACCGTGTAACCCCCCATTCCCCCACTCTGCCAGAGGTCATGCATTCTGCTAAACATGCTTTTCATCTCTTTCTCAGTCTTCTCAATATTCTCCATGAGGAAGTTGACTGTTTTGAGCAGAAGTTCACTCTTTCAGTTAGTTGTTCGATACAGTCCTTTCTATTGTCGTTGTTGTTGTTGTTGTTGTTGTTGTTGTTGTTGCTGTTGTTTCCAATATGCATCACTCCCAACTGCTTTGGACGAAAGCTCAGGAGACCATTCACAAGAAATACTTACAACTAGGTAATTGGCACTAGCATCCACAGATGAGGGATACCATTCATCATTTGTTTTTCTAGGACTATGTTACTTCACTCAGCATGTTGTCCTATAGTTCCAGCCACTTTACTGCAAAGCTCATGATGTTGTCTTTCTTTACTGCTGCATAAAACTCCATTGTGTAGATGTACCACATTTTCTCTATCCACTCATCAGTTGAAGGGCATTTGTGTTGGTTCCAGCTCCTTGCTATTGTGAAGAAAGCAATAAACATGGCTGTGCATGTATCTCTGTGGTGGGGTGAGTCTTAAGGGTACATGCCCAGGAATGGTATGGCTGGGTCGGGTGCCAAGTTCATTCCAAGTCTTCCAAGGGTTCTCCACACTGTTTTCCATAGCGGCTGTACAAGTTTACATTCCCACCAGCAGTGGATGAGTGTTCCCCTTTCCCCACAACCTCTCCAGTACTTGGTATCATTTGTTTTCTTGATCCTAGCCAGTCTTATTGGAGTAAGATGATATCTTAAGGTGGTTTTTATTTGCATTTCCTTAATGATTAGTGATGTTGAACACTTCTTAAGGTGTTTCTCAGACATCTCTAATTCCTCGCTTGTGAAGTCTCTGTTCAGTTCTTTGCTCCATCTATTGAGCGGGTCATTTGTTTTCTTTCTTTGTTTTTTGAGTAGTTTATATATTCTGGAAATCAATGCTTTGTCAGATGTATCTGCAGTGAAGGTTTCCTCCCACTCTGTGGGATTTCTCTTCACTTCCTTGATTGTTTCTTTTGATGTACAGAAGCTTTTGAGTTTAATGAGGTCCCATTTGTCAATTGTCGACCTTAATTCTTGTGCAGCTGCTGTCTGATTTAGGAAGTCTTTTCCTACGCCTATGTCTTGTAGTCTGCTGCCAACTTTTTCTTCTATCACCTTCAGAGTTTGGGGTTTCACGTTGAGGTCTTTAATCCATCTGGAGTTGACTTTTGTACAGGGTGAGAGGTAGGGGTTTAATTTCATTCTTCTACAAGTGGTGATCCAGTTTTGCCAACACCACTTGCTGAAGATGCTGTCTTTTCTCCATTGTGGTTTCTTGGCCCCCTTGTCAAATATGAGATGGCTGAAATTGTATGTGCTCAGATTTGGATCTTCGGTTTTGTTCCATTGGTCAACAGGTCTGTTTTTGTGCCAGTACCAGGCTGTTTTTATGACTATAGCCCTGTAGTATAGTTTAAAATCTGGTATAGAGATCCCTCCTGTGTAGCTCTTTTCACTCAGGATTGATTTGGCTATTCGGGGTCTTTTGTTTCTCCAAATGAATTTAAGAACTTTTGTTTCCAAGCCTGTGAAGAAACTCTTGGGGATTTTGATTGGGATTGCATTAAATCTATACAAGAGTTTTGGTAAAATGGACATTTTTACAATGTTAATTTTCCCAATCCATGAGCATGGGAGGTTTTTCCATCTTCTGAGGTCTTCTTCAATTTCTTTCTTTAAGGGTTTAAAATTTTTGTTGTAGAGGTCTTTGGTGTCTTTGGTTAGGTTTGTTCCTAGGTATCTTATTGTTTTTGAGGCTATTGTGAGTGGGAAGGTCTCTTTGAATTCTTTCTCCAGTTGCTTGTTCTTGGTGTAAAGAAAGGCCATTGATTTTCTAAGGTTAATTTTGTATCCTGCCACTTTGCTGAAGCTGTTAATCGTTTCTAGGAGTTTTCTGGTGGAGTTTTTTGCATCCCTTAAGTAAACAATCATATCATCAGCAAATAGGGATAGTTTGACTTCCTCTTTTCCAATTAGTACTCCTTTAATATCCTTTTCTTGCCTTATTGCTCTAGCAAGTGTTTCAAGCACTATATTGAAGAGGAGTGGTGATAGGGGGCAGCCTTGCCGAGTTCCTACCTTTAAAGGGAATGTTTCTGTCATTTCCCCATTTAGGATGATATTGGCTGTGGGTTTCCTGTATATGGCTTTGATTACATTGAGGAATGATCCCTCCAATCCAATTCCTTCTAGGACTTTAAGCATGAAGGGATGCTGGATTTTGTCAAAGGCTTTTTCAGCATCAATTGAGATGATGGTGTGGTTTTTGTCTTTGATTCCGTTTATGTGTTTGATGATGTTTATTGATTTTCGTATGTTGAACCATCCCTGCATCTCTGGTATGAATCCAACTTGGTCATGATGGATGATCTTCTTGATGTGGGTCTGTATGCGATTTGCCAGTATTCTGTTTAGAATTTTGGCATCTGTGTTCATGAGGGAGATGGGTCTATAATTCTCCTTTTTAGTTGTATCTTTGCCTGGTTTTGGTAATAGAGTGATGTTGGCTTCATAGAAGGAATTTGGGAGAGTTCCCTCTGATTGTATACTTCTAAACAGTTTCAGAAATAATGGTTGTAGGTCTTTTTGAAATGTTTTATAGAATTCTGCTGTGAAACCGTCTGGGCCTGGGCTTTTTTTAGTTGGGAGGCTTCTTACTACATCCTCTATTTCTTCATATGTTATGGGTCTGTTTAAGCTGCTGGTCTCCTCTTGGCCAAGCTTTGGTGATTCCCAAGATTTCAGATATTCATCCATTTCTTCTAGATTTTCAAACTTGGTAGAATATAGGTTCTTGTAATATTCCCATATAATTTTCTTGATCTTTTCCTTGTCCGTTGTGATATTTCCCTTTTCATCACAGATTGTATTGATTTGGAGTTGTTCCTTCTTTCTTTTTGTTAACTGGGCTAGAGGTCTGTCTATCTTGTTTATTCTTTCAAAGAACCAACTTTTGGCTTCATTGATTTTTTGTATTGTTTTCTTTGTTTCTATTTCATTGATTTCTGCTCTGATTTTTGTTATTTCTTCCTGTCTGTTGCGTTTAGGGTTCATCTGTTGTTGCCTCTCAAGTGCTTTTAGCTGTAGTGTTAGATCATTCACTTGTGCTCTTTCTGTTTTTCTAATGTAGGCACCCAGGGCTATAAATTTCCCTCTTAGGACTGCTTTTAAGGTATCCCATAAGTTTTGTTGTGTTGTATTGTCATTGTCATTCAGTTCCAGGAATGTTTTTATTTCTTTCTTTATCTCTTCCTTGACCCATTCATTATTCAAGAGTGTGTTGTTTAGTCTCCATGTGTTCTTGTAGGCAGGAGGGCTTGTCCTGGTGTTGATGTTGAGCTTCATTGCACTGTGGTCTGACAGGATGCATGAAATTATTTCAATCTTTTTGTATTTGTAGAGGTTTCTTCTGTGTCCCAGGATGTGGTCGATTTTGGAGAATGTTCCGTGGGGTGCTGAGTAGAAAGTGTATTCTCTGGTATTAGGATGGAATGTTCGGTAGAGGTCTATGAGGTCCATTTGGTGTATCATATCGTTCAGTTCAGATGTCTCTCTGTTTATTTTTTGTCCTGTTGACCTATCCAAAGGACTCAGTGGGGTATTGAAATCTCCCACTATGAGTGTGCTGGGGTTAGTCTGTGACTTGTGGTCCTGGAGAATTGTCTTTATAAAGTTTGGTGCACCAGAATTTGGGGCATATATATTCATAATTGTGAAATCTTCTTGGTGGATTGTTCCTTTGATGAAAATGTAATGGCCTTCTTTGTCTCTTCTGATTTCTTTTACTTTGAAGTCTATTTTATCCGATATTAAAATAGCAACACCTGCTTTCTTTTTGGTACCATTTGCTTGGAATATTTTTTTCCATCCCTTCACTTTAAGGTGGTGCCTGTCCTTGAAGGTAAGATGTGTTTCTTGCAGACAGCATATCGATGGATTCTGTTTCCTAATCCAGTCTCCCAGTCTATGTCTTTTGATTGGGGAATTTAGTCCATTAATATTTAAGGTTATGACTGATAGGTTTGTGTTGCTTCCTTTTGCCTTATTATCCATCTGCGGTTTTGATTTAGGTTTCTACTTCTGCAGTTATGCTTTTATTGATTTCTCCTTCTAGGTGCCTGGGGTTGGTTGCTCCTTTCTTCTGTTCTTTGAATTGCTTCAAGTATTCTCTGAAGGGTTGGTTTTCCGGACATGTATTCTTTCAAGTTGTTTATGTCATGGAAGATTTTCCTCTCTCCTTCCACTATGATTGACATTTTTGCTGGGTATAGTAACCTGGGCTGGCATCCATTGTCCCTCAACACTGGGAATGCTTTGCTCCAGGTTCTTCTTGCCTTCATCGTTTGCTGTGAGAAGTCCGTTGTTATTCTGATAGGTTTCCCCTTATAGGTCACTTGTTGTTTTTCTCTTGTCGCTTTAAGGATTTTGTCTTTGTTTTGGGTGTCTAGCATTTTAACTATGATGTGGCGTGGAGAATTTCTTTTCTGATCTTGTCTGTTTGGAGTTCTATGTGCTTCTTGTATTGGTATTGGTTTGTCCTTTTTTAGTTTGGGGAAGTTTTCATCTATTATTCTGTTGAAGATCTGATCAATACCATTCTCTTGGGATTCTTCTCCTTCCTCTATTCCTATGATGTGGAGGTTTGATCTTTTCATAGTGTCCCACAGTTCCTGGTTTCCTTGAGGTTTTTAGTTGTTCTGTATTATCTTCCAGGTATGATATTCTTTGTTCTGCTTCCTCCATTCTGCTTCTGAGGCTTTTTCCACTCCTTTCCTCTTGATTGGATGAGTGCTTGATATCCTTTTTCATTTCCTCTTCTGATTTCTTTAGTGTTTCTACTTCTTTTTGGAGCTTCTCAATCTCTTCCTGTAGCTCTTTGCTTCGATGGTTGGTTTCTTTATCTTTTTCAGCTTGGTATCTTTTCAGTGTTTCCAGTTCCTTCTGGAGTTTGTCATTCTCTCTCTTTAGCTCCTTCTGGAGTTCTTCATTCTCTTTTCTTAGTTCTTTGATTTGTTCTTTATAATCTTGTATTTCTTTAAATATGTTCCCAATTGTGTTTCTGATAACTGTGTCCTGGGCCATCCCCGTGGGGATCCCACTGTAGGAATCTTCCATAGGGTTGGTAGAGCTTGATTCGGGATTATCCTGCCCCTTTCCTGTGTTGTCTCTTCTCCGTGTTCCTGGCATGTGAGCTTCTCCTTGCCTGTATTCCAAAGTAGGTCCTAAATGCCTCTTCACTGTGTTGAAGGTTTGCTTTGCTTGCCTCCTTCAGATGCCTTCATAATCTCAGTTGGTGGTCGGGGGGGGGGCAGCACCAGCACTTGCCTGAGCTGGTCTTGGGAGATCTCAAATCGAGCCTCACAGGATCCCACCTTTAATACCAGCTGGGAGGATAACTCCGCCCCCACAGCCACAAAAGCCAATCAAGCCAAAGACAACAACTGGATTAACGGATTAGCTAGATGAATTCAATCAACAATCAGCCTTGCTGAAGCACTCAGCTGCTGTCCACCTACCTGCACTTGCCTGAGCTGGTCTTGGGAGATCTCTTTATACTCCTTTAAAGCTATAGGACTTAATTACTTTACTAGAGATTTATCTGATTTCTTGACCTATCATGGTATTAATAAGCATAGATTCAGGCACTGAATGACTATGCTTCGGGAAATAACAGATCACACATGTGGTTTCTGAGCTTATAAAATAGCTGAAGACTTTCTATCACTAGTGATTTTGTATCCATCCTAGCATCATGTTGCAAGGTATGACTTGTTGGTTTGTGAAGCTGCTGCTGTAAGAAGCCTGCTGTGCTGCCAGTAACATGCAAATAGAATATGCATGTATGCACAGCATATAATTCTTGATAATAATGAGAACTTTTTATTGTCTACATATTTGTTATGTATATTTTATTGGCATTTAAAAGTGTACTCTAGGGGCTGTAGAGATGGCCTAGCGGTTAAGAGCACTGTCTGGTCTTGCAAAGGACCTGGGTTTGATCCCCAGCACCCACATGGTGGCTGAGAACCATCTTTAACTCCAGTTCTAGAGGAATCCAACACCCTCTTCTGACCTCCATGGCATTGCATGACACGGGTGCACCAACCTACATGCAGACAGTATATTGATGCACATAAAAAAATAAATAAAATTTTTAAATGTGTACTCTAATATAAAATTAAAATCTGCTCAATAAAGTCATTAAATGCTACCTGAGCACCAGTCTCATATCACTACAGTTTATGACATTGACTCCATCAAATAGCAATGTTGAGTATTTGTCCTGAATCATATAGATAGATAGATAGATGATAGATAGATAGATAGATGATAGATAGATAGATAAATATTTTACAGTGTATCCAGCACAATAAAATCACTAAAAGCACAGTCCTCAGAACCAGACAATGTCCTTATACTGAAGCAATACATGACTATAATCAGTCTCTGAACCACAACTATGAGAAATAGAAATTTAAAATTAGTTAAAGTCTAATAAATTCTATCATAATTCAAACTATTGTATCAATCTAAATTCTAATAAACTGCATCAATGGAACAATATTCTACTTAATTTGACCTAGTGAATAGGGAATATTAAAAAAAGTTAATCTGGGGCAGGAGGGATGGCCTAGCAGTTAAGAGCACTGACTGCTCTTGCAGATGACCTGGGTTCGATTCCCAGCACCCACATGGCAGCTGAGAACCATCTGTAACTCCAATTCCAGGAGAACTCCAGTTCCAGGGGAATCTGACACCCTTTCCTGACCTCCGCAGCATTGCATGACACAGGTGCACAGACATACATGCAGACAGTACATTCATACACATAATAAATAAATAAATTAAATTAAAAAAAGTTAATCCAACCCAAAGTTTTACGTCCATTCAGGTCCCATAATAATTTGTACATCAGCAAAAGAATGAGTTAAAGTCAGTTTTTCTGCCTCTGGTAAAATTATTTACAAAGTAGACAAATCTGATTGACAACAACATATCAATATTTTATACAAAAGGTTAGAGCAATAGCTGGCTGGAATATCTTGTGTTCCCAAGTTGTTTAGCATTTTAAGACATAAAATGTTGTTCTGGGATATAGTCAAAGTACATTGCATACTTGTAATTTTGTTTTAAAAATTCAGTACTTCGTGCAATGAATATACACTAAAGAATATCTTCCCCTCTGAGCTTCAGTATTGATGTATAACTTAAACCACCTCAAATTTTCCTTACCATTACAAGATTATTAACATGTGAAGTCCCTCTTTAAAAGGATATGTGAATATTCTTTAATAGAATCTGAACTAGAAATTTTCAAATTCTAATTTTAATTTGAGGTCATGTTATTTTGTGGGAAACAGAATGGAAGCATTTTTTCAATATCTTTTTTATTTTGTCAATTGTCCATTATGATTTGAATTGTGTCCAAGGAAAAAAATAAGGACATGATATTCTAACCCCCAGTACTGTATCACTTGACTTTGTTTATGTGGGGCCAGATGAATCCATTATGGCTGAGTATAAGAGAACTGGATTATTTCCCCCATGACCTTATAGTAGATTCCACCACTGAAACCTAAAAGGCCAGAAGGAGATGAGAGCCACTCCCACTCATCATATCAGTCATCAGGTATCCACAGTCCAATCCCCAGGGGAATGTAGCTTGAAGAGTAACATTCCCAAGTCATATCCCTCCTGAGGCATGCCCATCTTATCCTCTGGAGGCAAGTGGCAGAAGCCATAAGCTTATCTTGGGGACTATGGTGGTATTTCTGCCATAAAATTTAGGTTTTGAAGAATGCAGTATGATTCTCCTATGTCCTGCCCACCACCTGGTCAAAGGCACCAACAAAAAGTATATAAGTGCTTAAACCCCTGCAATAAATGAGTTTTGCTGACTGACACAACTCCCAGATCTCTTTCTTTGCATCTTTTCCAGTTTATTGGTGTCTCAGGTACTGCTCCATTTCCTCCTAATGGGAATTGGACCTCCAGGTGTCATATCTAGGGCCCCAAGGCTAGTGACCTGGAAGGCAGGAATCTCAGGACACAGAAGAAGACAACATGTTTACAAATAGTTTACAGAGATTATCATAATAAAATAAGGCCATAAAATGCAACTTAGTTCAATGTGACTTCTGTACTTTTAAAAATGAAAAATTTTGACAAAGAGATAAGCTTTTATAGACAGGAGCCCACTCAAAGACACACCAGGAGAAGACAGCCAACAGAATGGGTTGTCTAGCAAGTCAAGAAATCTGGAAGCTGAAAGATGCAAGGATGGTGCTCCTCTACAGCTGTGAGACAAGTAGGTGTCTGCTGACTCTGTCATCCTGGGTTTCAAGATCCCAGAACTGTTGGATGACAAATTTCCTAAGCCAGCCATTGTTTGGATAGCGTGTTATGGTAACCTAAAAAACGTAGTTGAGATTTTGAATAAAACTAGAACTTAAATTCTTTTGGAAGCTCACTTTTATATAAACAAAGATCCAAATCAATAAAAAAAAAACAATCAAAAGCTATACTATTTCAGTTATTAGGATATTTTGATTTAATTTTTTCATATACCTAGAATTATATTTTCTTCCCATAAAAATAAAAGGCAGGTAATTTTATTCATTTAAATATGCACTTTTAACTAGTTACTCGATTTGCATGAATAAGATGAGAATGTGAAATAATCTTCAGAAGTGTGAACTGGTTTAGACAATGAGCACATTCTTTAACTAAATATATTGTATAGACAAAGTATAAAGCTGTGGAGTAATACATGGAGCAGTAGTGTCTAATTTTTATAGATGAGTAATCTTATCTATAAATAATATATACTGTTAGTGAATTTAAACTTATCATAAACAAAACCAAGATATAATTGTTTTTCTGTCCTTGTTGATTTCAAATTCATTAAAATGAGGTTTTTAATTTATATTTTAAGATCCAGCATCAAAGGAGAAGAAGAAGAGAAATAAGGGAAAGTGTTAGAATGATACAACTATAAAATCCAAAAACATGGATATGTAGGAAATAGGCCCAAAAGAAAAATACAATAGAAAAATGCACTGTATATCCCAAATCTAATTGGTGTTAGCTCTCTCCTTCGAGGAATAACCCATGGCTGATGGCACAAGTTTACATCCTCTAGTGGTTAGGAGATGTTATAAGCCACAGTAAGACCCTGTCATATTTTACAGAAAAAACATAATTCATGGATTAACATAGCATCCAAACATCTGTGACTATACCAAAGTAACCTACCATAACAATTAATACTGTTTAAATACCTATATATCTAATTGCTTGTGCTTCATTAGTAGGATTGAAAGGTTATTCCTGGACAAACTGTCAGCCCATGAAAGGAACCAGACAGAATTAACCAGAGTCCAAAACAACAGCACCAGAGAAAGTAGACTGTTTTGTTTCTCGTCCACCTGTGCCCCTTTTCTAAGCCTAGGGAACAATCTGTGGAAGAGGGGGCATGGTACAATGTAAGGGCTGTGATTGGGGTGAATGGTGAAACTACAGCAATATAGTCTGGACACTTATTTGATCAACTTGATTGAACATACAAGCCCTCCAGCTGGATGGTGGGACCCTTGGGCTGTGTGGGTTTGGGCACAACTGCTTGCAAATTGGTTTTACATGAAGGATGCTTGTACTCACAAATTATTACTTATTNGTCTCCAGTCTCTCTCTCTCTCTCTCTCTCTCTCTCTCTCTCTCTCTCTCTCTCTCCTTCCTGTGCTCGTTGTGAGATGTGACCTTTGGCTTGCTGCTCCAGCCCCGGCCACCATGCTTCCCACCACAATGGACTCTGATTCCCTGGAACCATCAATCATAAGCTCAAATAAACTCTTCCTTTTATAAGTTCCCTTGCTCACAGTGGTTTTATCACAGCAACAGCAAAGTGACTAATACAATGGTCCCCTCAAAGAAAGTATATTAGTTGCTTTTCTCATAGCCATGGACCATTTCCCAGTAAAAGGATCTTGTGGAAGGAAGGTTTGATTTTGGCTCTGTGTGCTGTGTGGGTATGGGCATCAGGGTGGGGAAGCACTGCAGTGGGATCACGAGGCCGCTGTCTGTGTGTCTACAGTCAGCAAGCAGAAGGGGATGAATGCTCTGTTAGTTCACTCTATTAAATTTAGTCCAGCACAGTCCAAGGACCAGGACGGTGTCAGCTACATTCAGAGTGGGACTTTCCATGAAAATTAAACTTCCGTGGAAAGAGCCTCACAGGCACACTTACAGGTTCGTTTCATAGGAGATTCTACATCTAGTCAAGATGACAGTCAAGACTATGTGCCCCAGGGAAGGTTGGGAAAGTGGGGAGCCCAGGCTACTAGGTGGGGAGATATTCCTGAATTCTAATTTCTGATCATGAGCTAGAGTAAATTGAGTGTTGCATTGTGATGCCTAAGCTTTCCTATCTCATTCTGATAACAGTGAAGGTGATTTGTGAGTACCCTTATATTTCTTCTGTGCCATTTCTCAATGTCTTAGCTTGAGCTTTGAGTCCTTTGGGATTTCTGAATGCTCACAAAATTAATGGAGAAAGCAATTTCAGAATTGAGAGGAAATCTAATTCATCATAAATTCCATATTTTATCATAAGACACCTTGGTTTCAATTTTTCTTTAGGGTAAATCCTCCAGGAAGTCAGCCTGTCTTCAAATCTTGGCTTATACATCTCTTTATTTTACCACTGAAATACCTTTTACAGAGTAGCAAAAGGAAAGTAACTTCTAAGTGCATTTTGTGTCCTCTCCATAGCACTTACATTTGATGTCTCTGAAAACCCAAACCCTGTCAGTTCTTATGAAACGCACTATTTACTGAGGCCATTTCATCACAAGTTTTGAGTTGCACATTTTGAAAATTTCCAGAATCATATTATCAATAATTATAAATCTAGCATTGTAACTAGTAAATAAACACAGTTCTGACATTCACTATCCTGTGACCAAGGACCAAGAATGTCAAGTGTGATTTCTCCTTCTATGTTACCTGACATGGGCAGTTCACTTATGTGATCTGTGGGTCAGTGTAGCAGGGATACAATAGAGATAATAGTACAGTGTTAGTTAATTCTTCTCATTTTATTACTAAATGTCTAAGAAAATGAAATTAAGGAAGGAAAGTTTTGTTCTGGTTCATGTTCTGAAAAGATATCATCCACCATGGCAAAGAACTAGAGTGGCAGGAACATGACAGCTTCTCATGCAGTATCTGCTGGCAGGGAGCAGAGAGAGATGCATGCTGGTTCTTCTCTGCTTTTTAAGTCTTTTTATTCAGTCCAGGACTCTAGCGCATCAGAAGACGCTGTTCACATTCAGGGTCACTATTCCCTCATCAGTTAAACTTCCCATGAAACACACAATTTCCTAGAATTGTGCCTCCTAGTGGATGCTAAGACAACCTGACAATGAAGTTTTATCACAAGTGTCTATCTCCTACTGCTGTCATGATTAAAGAAAGTTATTCCTGAGAAGTAAGAAATATTATTTCCTGTATGAAGTATATTCAACAAACATAGCCAGCTGTTTATTCTTATTATTGTTGATATCGCCAATGTAAAATAACTGATGAAAATGACCTCACATATATCATTTTCTTGAACTAGTCCACTCTTGTATTTTTCTCTTTTTTTATCTTGTTTCTTTTTTTTATTACTTCTTTATTTTTTTCATTTTTAACAATAAGTAATAATTTATGAGTACAAGCATCCTTCATGTAAAACCAATTTGCAAGCAGTTGTGCCCAAACCCACACAGCCCATGGGTCCCACCATCCAGCTTGGGGGGAGGGGGGGCTTGTATGTATTTTTCTAAAGTAGAATATTTTAAGTTGTTTTTTAAATAACCAATTTGCTTAAAAACTGTATATACAGATAAGTCAGATAAGGCAAAATTCTGTTATATATTACTTGTGAAAATTTGAAAAAATATGTAATTTTCATGTGGCTTCTGGGTTTAAAAATGTAGTATTTAGGAGCTGAGAGAATATTCATTGCTTAAGAGGACTGGCTGCTCTTGTAGTGGATCTGGGTTTCATTACCAGCACCCACATGGCAGTTAACAACTGTCCCTAACTCCCATTTCAGGGGAATCCACAAGGCCTTCTTCTGATTCTGGGAGCATTGCATGACCCAGGTGCACATGTAGGCAATACACTCACATATATAGGATAAAAATAACAAATAAAATTTTTTTAAGTAGTGTCTAAATTTATTCTGGAAAACAATGTTCTGAATGAGTTTTGTGGACAGGGTGTCTCAATAATTCTTCACTAGAAGAGTTAACTACAATTAATACTCTAAAGGCAAATGAGTGCAAGTATTTTTTCATCGTTGTCTAGGGTTTGAATGTGTTAGAAGCTTGGTACCCAGTGTATTAGTCCAAAAATCTACTGAAAAATTACACATACAATATCTCTTCATGAGTCGATGTGTATAGCTGAAGACTACATAACAAGAAACTACCAGACAGGAGAAATTGCCATCTGAGTTGTTCACCAGGGTAGTCTAAGAGACTCCAAAAGTTACAAAGGCTATTGCCACAGCCCATGATTGCCTCCGACAGCTTGAAGGTAAAACCTTACTGCTGAAGACAAAGCATCCTTCAGTTATGGGATTTGGAGTAATGGAGCTGGAACTGACCTGGAAGCCATCTCCCCTGAAGGTTAGCGCTCACGGCATTGGAGAGCACCATGCAAGCTGCGAAGGGAGAATATCAATCAATGGTCCAAACCCAGCTTTAAGGCCTGATAACCATATTAATCACCAGCAAAGCAAAGGACATTGATGCAGTAGTGGAACTTCTATCTTGGAGGTAATCAACAGTTACAAAATTGGACTTAAAGCCCACTCAATAGGAGGAAACTCATGTGTGCCACTGTAAACATAGCCAAATACACATGGCTGGAGAGGTTATACATTTTAGAGAGTATTTCAATACTGTGACATTCCTAGGCAAATGTAATTTCTTACTATGTGGAAAATGTGTATCCTTATATTTATTGACAAGTGTCCTAGTCATCACTGATCAAGGAAACTTCTTTTGCAACAGGTTATTATCTCTGACCACTTCCACAACTGATTACATATAGAATTGCCCAAACATAAGTGACACTCTGCAATGCAACATATGTACCTAAGGCTCACAGAACATAGTGAAACAAAGAGTAGAGAGAATACTAATGCATCTTTCAACTTTGAAAATGAACCTCCTCCATGCAACAGAGGGCCTGGAACACAAAACTACACAAATGTCCAAAGTGTAGGTAATAAGAGTCTACAGAGTGTGGTTCCTTGGGCAGAACTCCTATATTAAATGCTACCCATCCAGGGCTCAAGCACCACTGAGGAAGAGAAGTTGGGAGGAGGTGCATGATCATATGGAGATTGAGTCTTACAGGCTCCCATGACCCTGCTCATTTTAATATATAGCAATGGTGTCAGTAGGAATAAGACCCATGCAAACTCAAGTAGACAAAACCCCAGCACAGAACTGTGGAAATGGGCAGCAGACCCCAGTCTCAGCTGAACTGATCTTCATAAAGAGAGGGTCTCTAGATAGGCTGACTAGACCTCAGTGTATGAACTTGCACTGAGGAACATCTGGGGACTTGATCCAAAAGGCCTTAAGGCACATGACAGAATTCATGAATTCCTGCAGCAGAGTGTTGGAGGGCTATGGGATGATGCCACTGGGAAAGGGCTACAAAGACAATTAAGATGTTCTGTACTAAATACATATAAATTCAATGAGAATTTGCAAAACTCTTTTTTGGGTGTGTCTTTTAGAAAATTTAGCTAGTGAGAAATGCAGATTAAAAACAACACTGTAAACTTTTGTTGGAGGTAGAAGACATTATATTAAATGAAGTAACACAGTCCCAGAAAAACAAATGACGAATGGTATCCCTCATATGTGGATGCTAGCACCAATAACCCAGTTATAAATATTTCGTGTGGAGAGGGATGCATATTAAAAGAACAACAACAGAAAGACTGCATCAGAAAACTGACTGAAATGGTGAATCGGGAAGGGTGGGAGGGGTGGGAGAGGGACACAGGTGTATATTTGATTAATACATATTTAAGTGACATGAGTTCAACAAGTATCCAGTTTTGCCCAGACACTGTCTACAGGTTACATGGTGTTTTAGGATTTAGTAAAAGTAAATGTGCATATATTCAACACCATTGTTTTACAGGCTCTGATAAAAAAGGTAATGCATCTGAGTTAAATGGAGATATAAATTGCTGTTGCCCACATTTGTTTTACATAAAATCTGTATAACAATAACTTTGGGATTGGCACATACAAATGTTCTCTATAATTTCTCTGTTGTACAGTATCACCTTGTAACATTCTCTTTCACCTATAAGATGATTTAACTTAAAAATTAAGTTTGCTTCCCAAGTTAATCACATACAGTCACCCAAAACAGCATGGGTGAATTTGATGAAATCTGTGCCTTGATTCCACCCTATAGGTATGTATAATACAACTGTCTTCTGGAGACTCATGGGCCAATAAAAATAGGGGGGATACAGATAGATATGAAACATTTTTGTCAAAACCCTTGCAATTCAAATCTTAAAACTAACTACAGAAAAGATTTGTATGTTCCAACAGGTCAAAATGTCACGAACTTAATGGCTCAGAAAGAAAAGATACAGCTTTGCATTGAGTAGGATGTTCCAGAAAGGACCAACTGAAAGGTTGACCCATCTGAACATTGAAAGGAAGAAAAGCCTCAGATTGTTACACACTTCAAAACCCTCTGTGGATCCTACTTGTAACAACTAATTATAATGAGTCCTAATGAAACTTACCTTCTAGGTGCCACAAAGGTTTTTAATAAGAGAGACTTTCTTACCTCCCCCCCCATAGAACAAGGAGAAATATGATGATGAGGTCGTTCTCCAACTATAAATTGGAGACAACTATTATAGAGGTAATCTCTTATAAAATTGGTAAAACTCCCTTGTTTAATTGACTAATAGACATAGGAACTGTGAAAAGGATTATTCTCTATTCAGAACCAAATATAATACTAAAGTCTCCTTAAGCTATGCACTTAAGCAAAATACATTAATACAGGAGCTCTGACATCAGCAATGGATTATTCTACCAAGGAGATGTTGGCCAGGGGATCCAAGCCCCCACAAAACGTAAAGGCTCCTTGCCTCTAAACAGGGGTACCTGCAAGAAGAGAGGCGATAAGGACCTGCTGTCAAACACCTGACGTTAACACGGGAAAGATGTATTGAGACCACACATGCAAGTGTACAGATGGTCTCTGGAATGCCAGAGAGTGTTACCAAAGGTCACTAAACCAATAAAGCAAATATGGGTCTCCTTGAGTCAAGCAACACTCTTCTGTCAGCAGCAGCTACACCTCACCTGCCTGGAAATACTGTGCAGCAGAGGCAGCCATATGCCTGCATATCCCAAATCTAATTGGCTATTGGCACTCTCCTTGGAGGAATAACCCACAGCTGATGCCACAAGCTTACATCTTCTAACGGTTAGGAGATGTTATAAGTCACAGTAAGACCCTGTCATATTTAACAGAAAAAAATGTAATTCATGGATTAACATACCATCCAAACATCTGTGTCTATACCAAAGTAAACTACCATAACTATTAGTACTGTTTAAGTACCTATATATCTAATTGCTTGTGCTTCATTAGTAGGATCGAAAGGTTACTCCTGAACAAACTGTCAGTCCATGAAAGGAAACAGCCAGAATTGAGCAGAGTCCAAGACAACAGCTTCCAAAGAGAAAGTAGCTGTTTTGCTTCTCATCCAACCCGTTGCCCCTTTTCTAAGCCTAGGGAACAATCTGCGTAAGAGGGGGTGGGATAGAATGTAAGGGCTGCGATGGGGGTGAATGACGAAACTACAGCAATATAGTCTGTACAGTCATCTGATCAACTTGATTGAACATACAAGCCCCCCGAACTGGATGGTGGGACTCATGGGCTGTGTGGGTTTGGGCACAACTGCTTACAAATTTGTTTTACATGAAGGATGCTTGTACTCATAAATTATTACTTATTGTTAAAAAAATGAAAAAAAGAATAAAAAACTAAAATTAAAATTAAAAAAGCTAAAATTTGAAAAAAATAAAGACATAATAAACAGGTATTTTATGATTTGTTTGGGGGCAAAAAAGGAAATATTCTTTTCATTTTATTAACCCTCCCTGATTTTCCCCTTATAAGATTCAAAATTCTACATTGTGTGCTGTGTCAGGCCCTCTGAGCTGTCAACAGTCTCCTGCTTTCAACATGCAATGAGCTTTCCATTTTTAAACTTCTGAACAATCTGCTTTATTCCTCTGGCAAACAATGAAAAGTAAATTCACACACTGATCTTGTTTTCTAGCAAGGCTTTCCTATTAGAATTTTCCTGTTTGCTCAAATTACTGCTTTTTAAATCACTCCTGTATAACTGTATAATAATCCAGTTAGATTACATAACAATTTATCTTTCATAAAACCAGTGCTAGTTCAAACTTTAATTTATGCTTTAGATATTTCTATTTTTAAGATATCAGTGCTAAAACTTTTATTTACACTTGACAAAGGCTTAAAAATTCCAACAGTATCTACTATATGTATGTGAAAGGAAAATAATCATGTTTTTGGTATTTGTTTTAAATATACTCTGGATACAAAGAAAATCAAAGTATCATGCTTTTAACTTCACATTAGTGACTAATTTGTTTTATTTGTTGTAGAGTTGTGTTTTTAAAATCATATCTTTTTATCACTTCCCATTCATAACCTCCAACTTTACTTGAGCAAAACCCATATGTACTCAATCAAACACAGGCCCAGAAGGGAGTGAGGGAAATGGAAGGCAGGCCAGGGTCTTAGCCTGGGAACTGTTGACAACTGATTGAGAGTGAGGAGATCTTCTTTAAGATCTCTAAATAGGCTGACTGGACTCCAGCGGATAAACCTGAACTGAACAACACATACAAATGCTTGACTGGATAGGACTTAACAGAATTATGAGATCCAGTGTGGGGGAGTGTTTAAATCTATTTAAGAACCATTGTGTAAATGCACAAAACTCAACAAAAATATAAAAAAATACTTTACTTGTGCAATGGCTGTGGGGTGTAGCAGAATCTTAAATCACCCTATAATGACTGCACTCTGCTGGACACAAAGGAAGTTATTTATGAAGTCAGATATGAGTTATTTCAAAGTCACTGTCTATATTCCTATCTAAAACCATTTTGAAAATAGATGTACAACTCCATTCATGATGGACAACAATTACTGGAATGATTGTCATTTAGATTCACAGCCTTTAGGACACATTCAAAATATTAGTAGGCATTGTCAGCTTTTATCTTTATCATCTAATTATACATCTTATAATCAGTAATAAAAGTTTATAACTGCTCAGAAGCTGACTCTTGCAATGCATAAAATTAATTAATATTATACCATACACAAACTTCCCCCCCAACCCTCTACAGTATTCACTTTTTAAAGAGGTGACCATTTGTGTTAAACCAGTGGTCACACTGGCCAAGGATGCTGCCTTCTGCTAGAGGAGAAATTAGTTTGACAAAATAGAATAAAAGGTATAGTAGTGGATACCAAATGTTTTTCAGATCATAGACAGTCTTGCAGTAAGCAAAGACTTTGGGAATTTGAAGATGTAGCAGTGCCATCACACAGAGAAATCTGCTGTGAATCAGCCCAATGGCGCTGCTGGGTGAATTCCTCCCCTGAAAGACAACTCTTTTCAGCTTGACTTGAGTTAGGGACCTGAAAAGAATATGCAGCTGCTATAGATTACCTAGTACCATGGTTTTTAATGGATCCCTCAGGCTTTAGTGAATTCCACGTATATGCTTTTAAGTTTGAGAGTGAGAAGACAAGATAAAGTATAAAATCATCATAAACTGGATAATTTAAAAATTTTGAGTTCAGAGCCAGGAAATATTTTCATGTCTGGAATAAATAAATCATATTTTACTATACTTTGAAAATAAATGTATTAAATGTGGTATATGCACTGGGTATAATGATATAGGCGATTCAGAAGTGCTCATGGACTCCTTCAGCCCCTCAAGGCCATGCCCCACTGAGCTTTGCAGTTCACAGTCTCTCACTTTCAGGGAGTATAGGCCTCCACTCTACCCTTAGGATAATGGGCTCTGCTGGAGCCCTCTTCACATTTCTTAAGCATAAGGAGGTGTCTGATTCACTCAGCATCTTAAATATTCTCACTCGATTGAAATACATGAAAGAACTGACTCCTCATCTTCAAGAGCAATTTAGATGAAAGAAAAAATAGTTTATGAGCCCTTAATTATACATCAGGGGATTTTGTTCAGTATAATACTATTACAGGGCTTTAATCCAATTTGAAAGAACAGAACAAATCTTGGACACTTTCTAAGAACTAAGATGTTCTCTCCCATCCATTCTTTATATCTTTACCCTGCACAGTATTTGCATTTTGAGCATTGTGCTTTGTAGATAGTCTTCAATCTATAGTGTCAGAATACATATAGTGGAGATGCAGTGGCTAAGCTACCTATGTTCCAACCTTATATCTGTGAATAGCTATAAGATAATATGGTAAAGAGGACTTGCTTTTGTGGTTTAGATGAGATTTTAGGAAAGGAGAGACTGCTCATAGATATCTAGGTAAGCCCTATATGTAATCACACATGTTATTCGAGGAAAGTTACAGAAAGGAATTTAATATAGGTTAGGCAGATCACAAATCCCATGACAGAGAATGATATAGGAATAGCATGTTGTAGTCTCTGAAGGTGGGGAAGGAATCCTTAGCCATGTAAAGGGAAAAATACAGTTCAACATGCTGGAAATGACAGGAAGGTGATTCTTCAAGAGCTCTGCCTTTTATAAATACTCATGCTTTTAGCAAAAGCGGTCCCCAGAATTGTAATGCATTTAGTTGGCATCTAAAATTAGTGAAGGGTCAGCAGGAATATTTCATTACATAATTTTATCTAAGTATCGCAAACATCCCACCCATGCTTTCTACATGTTCCTGGCCTAGAGACAGGAACATAATAGAAATGGTGCCAACCTCTGAGTGGCCAGTGTAGCAAGAGAGGACTGGCTTAGAAAGGTGACAGAAAATAATATTTCTGTCTCACAGACATGGGACCAGTAGCCACAGAAAATAAGGTTTTAGCTTCTGTATACCATTATTTCAATCAGATACACTATATTTTTTCTGTCCTTTTAAACATGATATTACTAGGGTTTGACTACCTTTCAAGTTACTAGAGTAATGGTTGAATGTTGAACACCCTGAATCATATGAGATCTAAATGAATCATTAAAACCTGAGCTCAGAAGTGAGACACACCTGGTTGGATCTCCACTTTGCCATTTAGTATCTATGAGAACTTGATACACAACTATGCTAGTTGCCTCAACTTTCTAAAGTTTCAAACTTACTTCTTTATTTGTGTACAGCACCTAGCATTAGGCCAAGCTAAACACCAAATATTTAGGACAACTAACAGTCATTTTTTTTCCCCATCTTGCTAGATAAAAGCCTGTTTTCCATTGGAGTTTGCAGAGGCAGGGGAAAGTGATAGAGAAAGGACTGGGAATTTCATGTGACATAAATTTAACTTCATACTTAATTTCTCATGGATTTTTCACCTAAACATATACTATTAAAATAAACTCTCAGAATAGTAAGTTTGAAGCTAATCCTTGGCTTTTTCCTTTTCATTCTCTTGATCCATTACTTTACTCTGAGAGGCTCACCCCTGCCGACACTTTAATCAGATGCCTTTGTCTACTAACTTGGTGGGATCAGCCAGTGTGAATTCTTCACAAGAGCTTAGAGCATGGGAAGAAAAGATAAACAAAACTACTTCTTTCTCCTCTCACCAGGAGCATCTCTTGGTCCAGTGACCTCTGTTCCTTACTGCCACGTGCTGCTAACTGGAGTACCATGGATCAAATTTTCCACAGGGGAGATTTACAGGGACTTTGGTAGCATCTATTTTATCATCCTGCCTCTGCTCTTTTGTTCTCTTTTGGTAAAGCTAAAATATAGGTGGATCCTACTAATGAAGCACAAGCAATTAGATATATAGGTATTTAAGCAGCACTAATAGTTATGGTAGGTTACTTTGGCATAGACACATATGTTTGGATGATATGTTAATCCATGAATTACATTTTTACCCCCTGATAAATATAACAGGGTCTTACTGTGGCTTATGACATCTCCTA
>VZQC01003168.1:435586-526209 GCA_009823505.1 Rhizomys pruinosus
TTTTTTTCTCCCTCTAGTTCTTTCTGGAGTTTGTCAATCTGTTCCTTTAGTTCTTTCTGATGTTTGTCATTGTATCCCTCTAGGTCCTTTTTGAGTTTTTCATTCTCTCTCTTTAGTTCTCTGAATTCCTCTTTGTGTTCTTTAATTTCTCTGCATAGGTCTGCAATTATTCCTCTAAGATCTGTTCCTTGGGTCTCCTGCAAGGGGTTCCCATTGTAGCTGTCTCCTACAGGTTTGGTAGAGCTTGGTCTAGGATTATCCTGTGCCTTTCCCATGTTGTCCCTTCATCGTGTCCTTAGCATGTGGGCTTCCCTTTTGTGGTTTAGATCACAAATAGTGGATGGTTTTGCTTTCCTCCTTCAAATGCTTTTTTTTTTCCTTTCCTCCTCCTTCTTTATGGAGTATGGACTTGTCTACTTTTCAATTTTGTTGCTATATTGGATATTGGAAGCCAAAGCACTCTTCTCTTCTTGTTCTGAAGGTTCTCCAATAAAAAAGTCCACTTGGATTCTCACCGATGGTGGAGGGGGGATATGACTGAACTAACCCATGCCCCAGCAGCCCGTCCAAAGGTGCAGACCCACTGGCCCTGTCCCAGATCTCCGGACCCTCTGGCCCAGCACCTGGCTCCCACCCAAAAGGCCTCAGAGACACGACCCCTTAGCTGCAGCCCCGGAAAGAACCCAGCTCCAAAGATACTTGCCCAGGTGACTTCCAGGCAGCCCTCCCAAAGGTGCAGACCCACTGGCCCTGGGCCAAATCTCCAGACCCTCTGGCCCAGTGCCTGGGTCCCGCCCAAAAGCTGTTTCTGTTTTCTTACTTGAAATTTGACCAATAGTTTCCTGCAAAGAATACCTATCCTCTTATCTCTGAGCACTTGAGTCATTCACACTGTGATTTCTTACCTCTTCTCTGCCCTATTCTGATGTCACTTTATCAGAATGAGACCCCTTGCTCAGTGACATATCCACAGTGCGCAGCACACAAGAAAGTGTTAGCGGTCATTTAGAATTATGGTTGTTTTTTTATGGTTTATGATGTTCGCCTCTACAAAATATTCTAAATTGATTAAGAAAGTGTTCCAAACATAGAAAATACTTTGAAGTCATAGCAGTTGCACCATATCATGACACTGGTAATAAAGTTCTATCGTTTTTAAATTTTATGTATAAGAGTGTTCCGTCTGCCTGTATGTATGTATGTACGTATAACACATGCATATGTTGTGCACATGGAAGCAAAGAGAAGGTGTCAGATATCCATGGTAGTGAAGTTAAGGACAGCGTTAAGTGTCATGTAGGTGCTAGGAGCTGAATCCTAGCCCTTTGCAAGAGCAGCAAGTATTCTTGTACTGTGAATCATCTCTCAAGCCCCAAGTTAGTATCACTTTTGTGAGATAAATAGGCTTAATCAAAAAATATAATAAGAGTACAACCAGCTCAGTTACAAGACAGGAAGAAGGTCTGTGTATGCACCTCATAAAATAACTCACCCAAGAGGCAAACAAACATATGAAAACATGGCCAACATTACTTGGAATTAGAGAAAAGTAAATTCCACTTCACATATTAAATGAATTCAATTCAGATCAACCTCACAATACCAATTGCTAGCAATAATGAGGGACATCAAACATCATCTATCACTGCAGAGAATGCGAAGTGATGCAGCCGGTTTGTGAGAGAGTATGGCATTTCATTAAGAGCTGAACAATCTGGATGTAGAGTGCAGTATTTGTACAATGGATTGGGAAATATATTGCCACCCCAAAATCTTCATATGAATGTTTACAGCAGCTTTAGTAAGCACTCTGATACTGGACTACTCAATATAACTGGTAAATATAAAGGAAAGAAGCGAAATTTGGTCCATCCACACAATTATATTCTCAAATGTTAATAAAGAAAATCTATCCAGATGTAACAAGCAAATGCATTAATCTTAAGCATGTACTACTAACCTAAATTAAAAATGAACTAATATATAAAACTAATCAAGCCAGACTAAAGAATTCCAAATCTATAATCTCTGAGAAAAATTGATGCATAGAAATATTAGAAATATTTATCATGACTATATGCATGTGTGCATATTTCTGATTTAATCACTGAAATATAAGAGAATCTTTAGGGTTAAAATACCTTGTTGTAGAGAGTGAAAGGCCAGGGTTCTCAGCAGACAGATTCCAGGACCATCCAAGCCCCTTTTCTTCCCTCACAGGGTGAGTGACAGGCCAGACTTCTCGGCAGGTAGGTTCCAGTATCATCTGAGCCCCATCATTCATGCACGGGGCCTCTAGAGATGCTCCAGCTTCCAGACCAGATTGGGTAAGGCTCTATGGTCACCTTGGCAGTGACAGGATTTGGCTAGCAAAAACTAGTGCTGCCTACCCTTCTTGCAGTTGTCCCAGTGGGAACAAAGAAGGTGACTCAGACATGGCAGAATGCATGATCTCGGTTGGGGTGGGGGTGGGGGTGAAGGGAAGGGGAGATATGCCTGAACTGAACTGGAAAATGATGTATGAAATGCACAAAGCATCAATAAAAAAAATGTTGTGAAAAAAAAATTCACACCAAACTCATTGGAGAAAAGCTTAGAAATATAGAAATGTACAAAGAAAAAAAATATTACCTGAAATCTAGTGTTCAGATATAACCACTGTATTCCCTTATCTGAGTTTTGACTGCCCTATGACCTTTCCTAAACTAATTTAGAAATGAAATCCTTTTGTTTTTTGCAGTGCACACATCTTCTATAAATAGTGGCTTCAACATTTCTCCCATGAATAAATGAAGTTGTAGTCTACTGATTTGGACAACATAGTAACAGTGTAGGCATGTATCATCTGTTAACATCACCAAAAGCTTAAATATATATTTATACATATATATATTTATATTATATATTTATAATATACATTTATAAATATATATTTATATTATATATTCCACTTAAATATATATTTATACATATGTACATACACACATGCACACATATATTACACACATATATGATTTACCTTCTACACATATGAATGTGCTCATTTGAGGAAGAGTCACGTAGAGCACCTCACTGAACTCGCCGTACTTTTCAAAGCTTCGTTGTCTGGATCTCACACGAACTTCATATTCTTTATCCAGTTTCAAGGAGTACAGTGGAACTGAAGTTGCTAACGTAGGGTCCATCTTTCAAGACAAAATAAAAAACATATTGCCTCAAGTATCAACAACTCAATGCACAAATTCTTTGAGGGTTTCCCATTTGTATTCAAATGGATTTCTAGAAGATGAGTAACATTTTTAAACACCAAGAGGCAGGATGTGTAAAATGCTTTCTTTTTTAAAAAATATTTTATTTATTATTTTCATTTTATGTGTATGAGTATATTGCCTCTATATATGTAAGTGCACCCAACACAGAGGTCAAAAGACAGTGTCAGACCCCCTGGAACTGAAGTTATGAGTTATGGACAGTTGTTTGCCATCATGTGGATTTTATTTAGTTTAAGAAAGTTCATAGGGCAGTTGAAACTCATGTAAGGGAATACAGTGGTTATTTTTAAGCAGTAGATTTCAGGTAAGATTTCTTTTCTTTGTTTTTATATTTCTAAGTTTTTCTACAATGAGTTTGTTTTGAATTTGTTTCTGGGAAAAAAAAAGAAATTTATCTTATGCTTAGGGAAGAAAAGTTGGTGCTAGTTAATAAAAGAGATTGACAGCTGGTATGGTGGTGCATGCCAGGTAGATCTCTGTGAGTTCAAGGCCAGCCTGGTCTGGCTCTGTAGAGTGAGTTCCAGGCCAGCTGGGGCTATAGGGAGACCCTGTCTCAAAAAAAAATACTTAAAGCAGGTGGGGATAATGTGTTTTTCATATGTTTTTAGTAGAACACCTTGTTCCTGTTTATAGAAAACTTGGAACCCTTGTTTTTTTCCAACAGCATTGATTTACACATAAAATAAAATCCTTATAATTTGTTATATGAAGCCATAAGCTGGCTTTCAGTGTTTTAAAATTTTTTTTCTTTATCTCTAGTTGGCTTCTACTCACAAAGCACTTATTTTTGTCTTGTGTATCTTTTTATTCTTTTCTGTTTTTTGTCTTTTTGAGATAGGGTCTCTCTGTAGCTTCAGCTGGCCTGGAACTCACTATGTAGACCAGGCTNGCAGGGGGCTAGAATGTGGAGAGTCTAGGATGGAGTGTATATCATGATACAAATAACTGTATTACAAAGTAGAAAGCAACCCCATTGAAACAGGTGAGAAAATGTGTTGAACTAAGTAATTGAGGAAAATACACGTACTCTGCAGGAATAAGAGCAAAGGAACAGTTCATAAACAATGTGCATTAGATACTCAAGTGCTTAACTATAGTATAGTTAATAATTCAAAGACAAGTGAATTTGTAGGGAAGGCTATAATTACCTAAAGAGAGGGATGAGATGGAGTCACATACAAGTAATTACTAAATTCTTATGGCAATGAGAGAAAATGAGAAAGTAAAATATGTAGGTTTCTGTCAAGAGGAGAATGAATGGATTGTGAAAATTGATGTGGAGAAAATTACATCAAAATAAATCAATCTCAAAGCTGCATTAAAGTACAAATTATCTACAGAATCCCATTTTCTTATAAAGTTTAAGTCTATTTTAAGGAAAATTAGCATTTTTGAGTATAAACTTATTTCAGAAAATATAAAATATGCATAGGGAGGATACATGCAAAATTTGAGATACTGATTGCCTTTAGAGAATAAGAAGATAAGAGAAAAATTGAGGAATAGCATGAAAGATGCTTTAATTATATTTATAAGATTTATTAACTAAGAAAGTGGGCTCTTGGAGACCATTTAGTATTCCATTTGTCCTGTGTTTAAAATATTAAATTTTCATTAAAAGGAACTCAATATATAAAATTAAATAAAAAGAGCCATTTTAAGACTACTATGCTACTACCTATTCTATATACTAATGCTATTCAAGTAAAAATAATTAAACTTTGATGCCTTCTTAGAGTTAAGAAAAGGCATATTTGTTATAATCACTCAGAATTAATTCACTTTTCTATCTGGATTTGAACATTTATTAAGCCCACATAAAGTACTCCATTTTCTTTGGCAATGGAAGCCCACAGTGAACTGATAACTTGTATATTTCTATGAAAATGATTTTCATGGTCACTGTATCTCAACTCAGTGCATTTAAAACTCTGGGGTTTATTAATGACTAAACTCTCAGTTTCATGTTGATACCACTCAGGATGAATCTGCCTAAATATTTAGTGTACCTCAGGCAAAATGATACTTCCAGTTTCATGTTTTTAAACTAAAAATGAAATATTGTTGAAAATGAATGAATGTGCAGAGCTGATGCGTATGAGCCAAGTTCAGTTTGGAAGAATAGTATATTCAAGCAGCATGGACATGGTCCAGGAGCACAGGAATTAATGTGTGGATCTTTATTTTTATAGGCTCACTAGCAGCTCTAACTCATGTAAAGACATGCTTGCTTTTCAAGGTATACTACATTTATTTGAAATTATAAATCAAATTGGTGACAAACACTATCAATGACCTTACAGTATATCGGTGTCATGGTTAACTGATGCCTACTTGCAGAAGACAGATGACAAGACAGAGGAGGCTATTTGATATAATGAAGATAGATGGCTTCTGCCTTTGTGGAGTGAAGCATATTTGCCATCCATTTAAATGCTGCAGTTCTTTCCAGGCTGAATCCGACCAAATAAAAAAAGAAAGAGAGGTATGATGTCAATGTTTTATTAAATAGCCCAGATTCATTAGCTCAGGCTAGCTTTGAACTTATAACTTTCTTGCTGCACTCCCTGTGTATCTGGATTAGATACCTAAGACACCATACCTACTCTGTTACTTTTCTACTTGATGAATGTAGCATCACATTAATTTGTAACTTTACATGTATCTGCATGTGTGTGTGTATGTGTATGAGTGTGTTTTACTTTGTGGCTTTTGTTTAATTTATTATAAATTTATTTTGTTTAATATTTCTATCCACCTGTTTCAAATTTATATATTCTATATTATTCTGATTTTTACACTTCAATTTCCCATGGAATTTTAATAAGGTAATGTCTTTTACATCCTATTTGCAATAATAAGTTTCCTAGATAATTTTAGTCCTACTATTTATTTCTTCATTCTTACAACCATCATTATGTTACTCAATAAAGTGGATTTTAGGGGCTGGAGAGATGGCCTAGCGGTTAAGAGCACCAACTGCTCTTACAGAGGACCCGGGTTCGATCCCCAGCACCCACATGGCGGCCAAGAACCATCCGAAACTCCAATTCCAGGAGAACTCCAGTTCCAGGGGAATCCGACACCCTCTTCTGACCTCCGCAGCATTGCACGACACGGGTGCACAGACTAGCATGCAGACAGTACATTCATACACATACAGAAATAAATAAAAATTAATAAAAAATTTAAAAAATAAAAAAATAAAGTGGATTTTAATGGAATTTTTGAGAACATGTTCATTTTTTATTTTTTATGATTTTTTAGAGTTTTGTGCATTTAACAGTCAAATTTGGACCCATTTCCCCTTCCTTGTTCCCACCCTGCCAGAGCTCATGCATTCTGCCATACATGTCTTTCATCTTTTTCTCAGTCATTTTAAAATTTGTCAAGGCATAAGTTTACTGTTTCTGTCAGAAGTTTACTGTTTCCATTACTTTTCTCCCAGTAGCTATGAGATACCAATGGATCCTCTACTAAGGTTGGGGCTTCTTACCCAGTTCCTTACTCCTATGCTGGGATTTTGTCTGGCTTGAGTTGCGTGGGTCTTGTGTAGCCTGTTACCATTGTTGTAACTTCATATGAGTAACTTCTCTGATGTCTGGAAAACACTGTTTCATTGTTATCATCGATAACTCCAGGCTCTTAAAATCTTTCTGTTCCCTCTTCTGCCAATAGTCCCTGAGTGTGCTGGATAGATTTAGTGTCAACTTGACACACCTGGGTTGAGGGAGCCTCCATTGGGGAACTGGCTCCATTGAATTGGCCTGTGGCAATATCTGTGGAGTACTGTCTTGATGGTCGAGCAGTGTGGGAGGGCCCAGCCCACAATGAGTGGTGCTACCCTGTGCAGGTTGGTGTGTACGATATAAGAGGGCAGACTGGGCATGAGCCAGGGAGCAAGCTAGTGAACAGCATTCTTCCATGGCCTGTGTTTCAGCTCCTGCCTCCAGGTTCCTGCCCTGAGTTCCTGCCTTGGGCTCCCTGAGTGATGAACTGTGACCCAGGAGATGTAAGCTAAATAAACCCTTTCCTCCCTAAGTTGGTGTCGGTCAGAGTGTTTTGTCACAGCAGTCGAAGACAAACTAGAATAGAAATTGGTACCAGAAGGGGTATTGCTGTGACAGACCTGACCTTGGTGTTTTGGGGAAGGATTGTGGAGGCGTTTGGAACTTTGGGCTGGGAAGATCATTGAATGCCTAAAGCTTGTTGCTGTGGAGCTTATAGCAGTTTTGCTGAAGGAATTGTAGAAGATGGAGGCCTGGCTTGTGACTTTTCTAGTTTCAAAGGGAAGCAGAGATCATCAGGACTGTGTAATCTGTGGGTTCTGGTCAGCTGGGGCTGTGGAGAATCAGCTGTAAGTAACAAGAGACCAGAACCTGAAGTGAAACTTTTGTGGTACTGGGGCAATTGATGCTGGTTAGCTGGGGCTGAAAAATCAGCTGTAAGTAACAAGAGACCAGCATCACTGAGGTGAAATCTTCTGGGGAGAATATCTTCAAGGTCAGCACACAGAAGCTGTGACCCAGAAAGGGCCTGAGCCTCCATCTCGAGCCAGAAGCCGGACTTGGTAACGTGTAAGAGTCTCCTATATGGTTCCGGTGTTGAAATTTGAGGGGGTCACAGAGAGCAGCCGAGGCTTGGCACTGTGAGAGGTCAGGAAAGACCATTGGTGGAAGTGCACCTCGGTTGCTGTGAAGACCCCAGGATTGCAGGGGTCATGGAGAGAAGCTGAGGCTTTGCACCAGGAGAGGTCAGAAGAGACCATTGGTGAAGGTGCTGCCTCAGTTTCAGTAGCGACCCCAGCTTTTTGGAGATGCCGGTACCCTGGGACGACCACCAAGAGCAGCGGTAGGTGTAGAATGGAGTCGGCCTGGGCCTGCGAGATGAGTGTGCCACGGACGGCAGAGTCGGAGAGGGGGAGCTGCCGAGACCCTTTGGAGCCCAGAAGATCGTGAGTGAATCCCAGGTGTCCAGCCTTGAGCTACTTGCTGGACTTAGGTTTTGTTTGAGAGTGCCTGATTCTTCCCTTTGAAATAAGACAGTACTTGTTTTGGATTTTACAGCAGCCCACAGTTAAGAGACTTTTAATAGACTGGACTTTTAAGTGTTTGGACATTTTAAGGACTGTGGGGCTTTTAAGGTTGTACTGTCTTAGGTTGTGATTAATGTTAACATCATACTTTGGGGATAAGAACTGGAAAGGTGGTGGTTTAATAGTGATGTGTTTTGTGTGTCAAGTTGACAAGGGGTCAATTGTGCTGGATAGCTTTAGTGTCACCTTGACACACCTGGGTTGAGGGAGCCTCAATTGGGGAACTGGCTCCATTGGATTGGCCTGTGGCCACATCTGTGGAGTATTGTTTTGATGGTCTAGCAGTGTGGGAGGGCCTGGCCCACAATGAGTGGTGCTACTCTGGGCAGGTTGTTGTGTACGGTATAAGAGGGCAGGCTGGGCATGAGCCAGGGGAGCAAGCCAGTGAACAGCATTCCTCCATGGCCTGTGCTTCAACTCCTGCCTCCACGTTCCTGCCCTGAGTTCCTGCCTTGGGCTCCCTGAGTGATGAACTGTGACCCAGGAGATGTAAGCTGAATAAACCCTTTCCTCCCCAAGTTGGTGTCGGTCAGATTATTTTGTCACAGCAATGTAAGACAAAGTAGAACACTGAGCCTTGGGTGGCACAGGTTTATTATAAGTGTACTATTCATGGATAAGTACTCTGCAGTCTCTTATTCTCTGCACTTTAGCTAATTAGTAAAAATCATAAATTGTCTTAAAATTTATATGAAATCACAAAAGACCCAGGAGAGCTAAAGCAATCCTGACCACAAAGAGCAGTTAGAGGGATTAACATAACAGAGTTCAAACTATATTATAGAGCTATCATAAATATAGCATAGTATTGGCACAAAAGAGACAAGTAGATCAATGAAACAAAATAGAATACCTGCCATGTTTGCAATCCATTTCAACTACCTGATATTGACAAAGGTGCCAAATATATGGACTGCAAGAAGATGCACAGTATCTTCAACAAATTGTGCTGGGGAAACTGGATCTCCACATGTAGAAGAATAAAATTAGATTCATATATATCACCTTGAACACACACAAAAAACTCCAAATGGATCAAAGTCATCAATGTAAAACCTGAAATGCTGAAACTGTTAGAAGAAAACATAGGCAATACTCTATGACAAATAGATGCAGGAAAGGACTAAATCTGACTTCAGTCAGTGAGAAATGAAGATCAATAGTTGACAAATAGGACATTATTAAACAAAAATGATTCTGTACAGCAAAAGAAAGAACCAATCCAATGAAGAGGAAGCACACAGTTTGAGAGAACATCTAGCTGTACATCAGATGGGGTCTCCCTACAGCCCTACCTGGTCTGTATATCACTATGTAAACCAAACTTGACTTGCCTCTGCCTCCAAAATGTTGGGATTAAAGGCATGCACCACCATGCCTGGACAAAACCTGATTCTTTTTTTTTCTACTCTTTTTTTTCATTTTTTAACAATAAGTAATAATTTATGAGTACAAGCATCCTTCATGTAAAACCAATTTGCAAGCAGTTGTGCCCAAACCCACACAGCCCCACCATCCAGCTGGGGGGATTTGTATGCTCCATCAAGTTGATCAAATAAGTGTCCAGTCTGTATTGCTGTAGATTCACCATTCATCCCAATCACAGCCCTTACATTCTACCATGCCCCCTCTTCTGCAGATTGTTCCCTAGGCTTAGAAAAGGGGCACAAGTGGACGAGAAGCAAAACAGTCTACTTTCTCTCAAGCTGTTGTTTTAGACTCTGGTCAATTCTGGCTGTTTCCTTTCATGGGCTGACAGTTTGTCCAGGAATAACCTTTCAATCCTATTAATGAAGCACAAGCAATTAGATATATAGGTATTTAAAAAGTACTAATTGTTATGGTAGTTTACTTTGGTATAGACACAGATGTTTGGATGGTATGTTAATCCATGAATTACGTTTTTTTTCTGTAAAATATGACAGGGTCTTACTGTGGCTTATAACATCTCCTAACCACTAGAGGATGTAAGCTTGTGGCATCAGCTGTGAGTTATTCCTCCAAGGAGAGAGCTAACTAGCCAATTAGATTTGGGATAAACACAAGACTGTGGTTACTTAATTAGCCAATGGAGAGACTGCCTAACATTATAGGAAGACCTGTTGGATATTATATTTGCTGTTAGTATGTTCAAATCAGACAAAAACATCTTTTTTATGTAGATCAAGTTTTGTGGATTTTTTTTCTTGTCTTTCACACATAGCTGTGCTTACTTTCTGTATGGTTAAGAAAGAGGTAGTAAATTGTGCAACGGTTTCTTTACCACTGAGGAATGACAGAACTGCTATTATGAGAAGAGCTGCAGAGCAGTAGCTGTGGAAGGATTTTCTTAAAATTAATTTAGATGCTGTATTTTGCTGCCCAGAATATGCCACAAGTATGCTAAAATGTAAACATGAACAGAAACTACAGAAAGATGTGGCTATATAACTCTAGAAAACAGACCAGGTGAAGAGATGGTTTCCCTGCAGTCAGCCAAACCTAGCCTCTACTGGCTTATGGCTTTGCCAACTGCCTCATGACATTCCATCTGGGACACTGGAACAGTCCTCTCACTTTACCCTCCATTCTACATCCTAAACTACTGGTAGCAAAGGAACCAAAAGAAAAGCTTGTTTCATTTCTCTTAGCATAGAAATCAAGAATAGCAAGAACATTGCTTCCTTTTTGAACAGAAACTGGACTGTAGCCACACCTGCTTATATGGATGCATGGTGTGTGTCTCAGACCATTTTATATCATTATCATATACCACCAGAGATCTGGTAATTGTAAAGAATAGCAGTTCATTTGACTGGTTTTCCTGGAGGCTGGTGAGCCCAAAAGCATAGCTCCACCACCTACTTGGCATCAGGTAGAGGACTTTGTGTATCATGGCATGGGAGTGGACACCACATAGGAGGACAGCAAGGGTTTCTCTTTCTCTTCTTATAAAACTACTAATGCCAGGGCTGGAGAGATGGCCTTGTGGTTAAGAGCGCTGACTGCTGTCAGAGGACCTGGGTTCAATCCCCAGCACCCACATGGTGGCTGAGAACCGTCTTTGACTCCAGTTCCAGGGGAATTCCAACAGCCTCTTCTGACCTCTGCGGCATTGCATGACATGGGTGCACAAACCTACATGCAGACAGTACATTCACACATACAGAAATAAAAAAAAAATAAATAAATAAAATTAATCAAATGAGTGTCCAGCAATGCAGTCTGGACACTCATTTGATCAACTTGATTGAACAAACAACCTGTCACCCCCCACTGGATGGTGGGGCTGTAGGGGTTTGGGCACAACAGCCTGCAGATAGGTTTTGCATGAAGGATGCTTGTACTCATGGATTATCACTTATAGCTAAAAATGAAAAAAAAAAACCTGAAAGATGCAGGACAGTTATGGCAGAATACATGATCTGGGATGGGGTGGAGGTGGGGGGGAAGGGAAAGGGAAATGTGCCTGATCTGAATTGGAAAATGATGTACAAAATGCATAAACCATCAATAAAAATTAAATTAAAAATAAATAAATAAATAAATAAATAAAATTAAAAAAACCACTAATGCCATGATGTGAGCTTCCTGTCATAACCTCATTTAACTTTAACTCCCAAACATTCCATCTCTAAATATTTCTACTTCAGAGATTTTACGAAAATTCAGTCCACAATGTGTGTGTGGGGGGGGGGTGGGGGGTGTGCCTAAAGCCTCCCTTCTTACAGAAGATAAGAAGAATTGATAATACCTAAATATCTGGCAATCTCATCTATAATATGCATACTTTGAATATTCTATTACACATATAATTGATTTTACTGTTTTTCTCCAGTTTTAGCTGTTTTGTGTGAAGGCAAGGCAAAGCTGTGACTGCAGATGTTCAGAACATTAGACAAGACAATTATATTATCACCTGATATCTGTAATAGAAGTGCTATTATTAATTTCCATGTCCATAACCTGGTAAGCAGTGAATCTTCCTAAAAAAAATAAAAATTCACTTTCATTCATCAAAACACTTGGCAAAAACAAAAATTATAATTCAAAAACATCTTATAGTTGACCCGTTCATAAATATCTGATAAGCAGTGAAATGTCCTATGTTTTATCTAGTCACACGTATCTGAAACCTGAATATCAGAAATAGAAGTTTATTTCCATTGAGGCATAAAATGCAATGCCATACCTCAAGTAAATATTTGCATATTACTTATTAGAGCATCCATGAGTGGAAAATTATTTTAGAAGTATCGAATGACTCATTTAAGAGAGCTATTCTATTTACTAGATTAAAATATAAATTCTATATAATTTATGTATCATAATTTATTGCATTAATAATTTAATATGTTTAATATTAATTCTTAATTTAAAAATTCTCTGTTAATTCAGCACTTTTCACTACTTTGAGATGGATTATTATTTTATGTTTTGGAAAGATGGACTAAGTGGATCTTCATG
Source organism: Rhizomys pruinosus (assembly GCA_009823505.1). Classification (NCBI taxonomy): domain Eukaryota; kingdom Metazoa; phylum Chordata; class Mammalia; order Rodentia; family Spalacidae; genus Rhizomys; species Rhizomys pruinosus. The sequence continues at coordinate 448,400 of VZQC01003168.1, forward strand.
ATAAGTAGGACACTACATAATTCTTCAGTCTGAGAACAGAGCTTTCATTTGATGGCCCTGATCTCATGATTTACAAAGTCCCTGGCACCACAACCAACTTGAGATAACAAGGTCAGGCTCGACATTGCAGTCTGTTCAAATAATGGCACTTTATTAATAGAGATGGGTGGAATAGTGAGACACTTTCCAAAACTTTTTATTCCACTTGGATCTGTTCATGACTTACAGAAATCAAGTATAAAGGCTGTATGGTAAGTAAGAGAAACTGTAAAGTAAGTAGGCCTTTCAAAATAAACTCTCAAGAGGTGTTTTTGAGCCATTGATATGTAAGTGCAATTTCACAGTCCCCTTGACATTTTATGCGTGAAGTATTTCTGGATCAAACATTTTCTCATATTGACTATTTCATTCTTCAGATCTTTACCTTTATACCATCAAAATACCTCCCACTCTGTAAATCTTCCCCCATAAAGCTTCTATGTCATGGACACAAGACCACATTTTCAAATCTGTGTACACTAGAAATTTACAAATATAATCCAAAGGATTATCCTCTAACTTGAGCAGAGTGCATGTTTCAAAATCACTTAAAACCTAGGGGAACATAATGCTATGTTAGCAACAATGAAGTTATTTGCCTCCCTCTAAATTTAACCTGCATATAACTATGATATTAAAACTAAAAACTTACTAGTAATTGCCAACAAAATTATGCTGAACCTTCTTTGGTTTATTTACTGAATCCAACAATTATAACATCCTAGTTTTTAAATTTACAAGAAAATACTTCAATTTTCTGCTTTAAATTTATGTAGTTATCCCAGCTATTAGCAAAATAAATGACACCAGAATAATGTAACATAAAAATATTTCCCCATGTGGTCTCCCACAGTATATTGGCCATTAGTTAATAAAATCTTTGCAGAATAGTTATCCTAAAAAGGTTTATTTCCTAATTTTTAAAGAGGTATGACATGTCAGTGTCTTCTACAATTCTAATAAAACATTTGATATAAACAACTTTAAACAGAAAATTTTAATCTCAATTCAGTTCTGAAAGTTTCAGTCCATGTTAAGGTGGCCTTTTCACTTTGGGCCTGTGATGAGGTAGCACATCACGGCAGGAGCACGTAGAGGAGAAAAACTACTTGCCTTATAACTAGGCAGAAGAGAAAAGAGAATTGGGCAGAGCCCCAGTTTTCCCTTCTAGGACATGCCTTGAATGACTTTCAGATGACCTTGACAATTTGGCTGGTTGGGAGTTGTCCAGATCTCCTGATCTCCAGCACTGGATGTGTCTGTTATGGTGTATTTAGAGATGATTGATATGTGGGAGAATAACCAAGGGGGACCAATCTACCCTGAATGTGCATGATACTATCCATTACGCTAGGGGCCCAGATGTAAAAGTTCAAAGGAGGCTCATGCACCCAAATAAGCTCTGTCACTACTGAGCATTCACATCTATCATTGCTACCATTGTGCACAGACATTAAATGTCAACTTCTTCATGCTTTTAATGTCAGCTCAACAATAAATCTCCAGGAAGCTTCTGGAAAATTAGCATTGGACAGGGATACTGAGGCTTCTAATTTGGACTGGGAATCTATGGATTCTTTGTCCCTTCAGTGTGCTGGTGGCCACTGTTTAAGCAGGTCTTCACCATGTGTAACAATCTGATAAATATACCTTTATAATACATGTCATATCATATTATAATTTTATCAATTTTATTCCTGTAGAAAACCTGACATATACAAACCAAACACTTTCCACTAAAAATAACATTATCTCCCAACACCGCACCATGCTTGAATGGAGGCTTCAAAACACAGACTTGGAGGCACATTTCAGATCTACTTACAGCCCTCACTTAATAGTAAATGTCTTTGTTTTATTTCTCTTATCAATCAGGAATTTTTCTCTTATCAATCAGATGAATTCTTTACTGTTTTATGTATGTTGGACATCTGATCTTCAGAAATGATATCAGATCCCACTTCACCACTTCCAATGGACAACTTATATATTTAACAAATTATAATGGTTTGTTATTTTAAAATAATTTGATTGCTTCTGTGTTTAGTTTTCACATTTCAGTCTTTAGATAAATTACAATGAACGCTACTTTTATGGTTTCTTTCTAAGCATAGTTACATACAGGCTGCAATCCCATATCTTCACAAATGCTGTGTTCCTACATTGTTTCCCTACTTACACCACAACATTGATTTTATGTCCACAATACTCTTGAGATATTATTTTAGGAAATAAATTATTAGAAATAAACAATATAGAAAAAATATAACTCTAATCAGCTCAGCTCTAAAGATTAAACTCTGAGCGTGGCATTAAAGGCTCCACAGCATAATATTATATCTGATATGTACAGTCAACCATAACCTGAAACCTAAACTCATGGTGCCTCAGCCTAATATTCATCCCCAAAATGAATGAGAGCAGTGATGAGGTGAGCAAATTCATAAAAATAATGCACAGCAATGAAACTAATTTCAAAATAAGCTCAAGATAGACCCATGGAGGAAGTTATATTTTGAAAATAGTAAATAGCTTGATATAGCTTCAATGAAGTTTAAATAACCCTGAAAAGGACAAAACGTTAAGAAATTTCTCTCATCTTAAAGAACACAGATTTTTGTACAATATTCTATGCAAAAATCACTGAATAGGGCTGGAGAGATGGCCTAGCGGTTAAGAGCGCCGACCGCTCTTGCAGAGGACCCGGGTTCGATCCCCAGCACCCACATGGCGGCTGAGAACCGTCTGTAACTCCAATTCCAGGAGAACTCCAGTTCCAGGGGATTCTGAGACGCTCTTCTGACCTCCGCGGCATTGCACGACACGGGTGCACAGACCTACACACAAAACAGTACATTCATACACATAATAAATAAAATTAAATTTAAAAATCTTTTAAAAAATTACTGGATAATTTTAGCTTGGGACTTTAGAAAACTATCCTTGAAAGCATGTGGACAACTGATCTAATGAGAGAGTAAGAAAGAGAGAGCAAGAGAGGGAGATAGAGAGAACAAGAGAGGGAGAGAGAGAGAGAGAGAGAGAGACAGAGACAGAGAGATCAAAGTAATTAGCCTAGGAGTCAAAACGAGAGGTGATGCTGGACCAAAGTAAGAAAATATCTCTAGAAAATAGAAAAGGAATTAAGTTTTAAGAATAAGGATTACTCATTATTAATTGAGGATGTAATAAAAAAAAAAAACTCCCAACTAAAAAAAGCCCAGGCCCAGATGGATTCAGAGCAGAATTCTATAAAACATTTAAAGAGGTCTTACAACCATTACTACTCACACTTTTCAGAAAGATACAGACAGAAGGAAATATCCCAAATTCCTTCTACGAAGCCAGCCTCACCCTAATACCAAAACCAGGCAAAGACACAAACAAGAAATAAAACTATAGACCCATATCATTGGTGAACACAGATGCAAAAGTTCTCAACAAAATACTTGCAAATCGCATACAGACCCACATCAAAAAGATCATCCATCATGACCAGGTTGGATTCAAACTAGAGATGCAGGGATGGTTCAACCTACATAAATCAATAAATATCATAAAACACATAAGTGGACTTAAAGAAAAAAACCACACAATCATCTCAACTGATGCAGAAAAAGCTTTCGACAAAATCCAGCATCCCTTCATGCTTAAAGTCTTAGAGGGAGTTGGACTGGAGGGATCATTCCTCAATGTAATCAAATCCATATACAAGAAACCCACAGCCAACACCATCCTAAATGGAGAAAAGTTGGAAGCATTCCTCTTAAAGGCAGGAACACGACAAGGCTGTCCACTTTCACCACACCTCTTCAATATAGTGTTTGAAATGGTCGCTAGGGCAATAAGGCAAGAAAGCGAAATTAAAGGAGTACTAATTGGAAAAGAGGAAGTAAAACTATCCCTTTTTGCAGATGATATGATAGTTTACCTAAGGGATGCTAAAAACTCCACCAGAAAATTCTTAGCAACGATCATAAGTTTCAGTAAAGTGGCGGGATAAAAAATAAACCTAGAAAAATCAGTAGCCTTCATTTACACCAACAATAAGCAACTGGAGAAGAAATAGGAGACCTTCCCAATCACAATAGCCTCAAAAAAAATTTCCTAGGAGTAAACCTAAACAAAGACATCAAAGACCTCTACAATAAAAAATTTTAAATCCTGAAGAAGGAGATTGAAAGTGACATCAAAAGATGCAAAGACCTCCCATGCTCATGGATTGGAAAAATTAACATAGTAAAAATGTCCATTCCACCCAAATTAATATACAGATTCAATGCAATCCCAATCAAAATCCCCATGAGCTTTTTCACAGACTTAGAAAAAAAAGTCCTTAAATTCATATGGAAAAACAAAAGACCCTGAATAGCTGAAGCAACCCTGAGCGAAAAGTGCAATAGTGGGGGGATTACATTACCAGACATCAAGCTACATTACAGGGCTATAGACATAAACACAGCCTGATACTGGCAAAAAAACAGAACTATTGACCAATGGGAATAAAATTGAAGATCCATACTTGAGCTCATACAATTTCAGCCACCTCATATTTGACAAAGGGGCCAAAGAAGCTCAATGGATGATAGATAGCATCTTCAGCAAATGGTGTTGGCAAAACTGGATCACCATTTGTAGAAGAAAAAAATTAAACCCCTACCTCTCACCCTGTACAAAAAATCAACTACTAGTGGATCGAAGATCTCAGTGTGAAGCCCGAAACCCTGAAGGTAATAAAAGAAAAAGTTGACAACAACTACAAGACATAGGTGTAGGAGGAGACAGCAGCCGCACGGGAAGAAAGGTCAACAGTTGACAAGTGGGACCTCATAAAACTCAAAAGCTTCTGTACAGCCAGCGAAAGAAACAATCAACGAAGTGAAGAGAAATCCCACAGAGTGGGAAGAAATCTTTCCAAGTGACATATCTGACAGAGCATTAACATCAAGAATATATAAACTACTCAAAAAACAAAGAAGTAAGAAGACAAATGACCTACTCAAAAGATGGAGTAAAGAGCTGAACAGGGTCTTTATCAGTGAGGAATTAAAGATGGCTGAGAAACATCTTAAAAAGTGTTCATCATCATTAATAATTAAGGAAATGCAAATTAAAATCACTCTCAGATATCATCTCACTCCAGTACAGCTAGTTAAGATCAAGAAAACAAAAGACAACAGATACTGGAGGGGTTGTGGGGAAAGGGAAACACTCATCCACTGCTAGTGGGAATGTAAACTTGTACAACCACTATGGAAAGCAGTGTGGAGAACCCTTAAAAGACTCAGAACTTACCATCTGACCCAATCATACCACTCCTGGGTATATACCCCAAAGATTCATCCTACTGCAAAGATATATGAGCATCCATTTTTACTGCAGCTCTCTTCACAATAGCGAAGAGCTGGAACCAACCCATATGCCCCTCAATAGATGAGTGGATAACAAAAATGTAGTACATCTACACAATGGAGTACTATTCAACAGTAAAGAAGGATGGCGTTATGAACTTTGCAGGTAAATGGATGGAGCTCTAAGCCATTATGCTGAGTGAGGTGACAGTCCCAGAAAGACAAATGGAGAATGGTTTCCCTCATTTGTGGATGCTAACACCAAACCACCCAGATGAAAGGCAAGCCGTACAACAGTATGGTTATATTTTTGGTGTATCTGAAAGCAACTATATTGTCATAATGTGAATCCCTCAATGGGCTCTAGAATCCACCCACCAATTATTTTCAGACTCTGTAATTACTGTATATAGGTGGAGAGTATGTACCCATATTTTAGAATAACATGAAATTAACAGAGGAAAATGTGAATTCTTAAGCATATAAAAAGAATGAGAGAAAGATGCAGGACAGTTATGATAGAGTACATGATCTTGGATGGTTTGGGGTGGGGTGGGGGGAAGGGATAGGGGAATATGCCTGAACAGAAATGAAAAATGATATATGAAATACATAAAACATTAATACAAAAATCATTAGAAAAAAAGAATGTTCATTATTTCTTTCTTGTGCACTCAAAATTTCAAGCATTCTCACCACGTATCCATTCTCAATTTCAAAGGTAGTTTCTAAATGAAAAATATATCTAATATAAAAATATGACCACCTGTGGGCTCACTTCCATTCAGAGGGCTTTAATTGCTGATTTCCCCCAACAAAATAGTGCCACTACTGCCCCAATAGAGGTAATTTGGTGTGCCAGTCATTATAGTCATTAAGCTTTAGGGCTGAGTTGGAGAACTAATTGATTTTCTACCTTAGGAGTTTGGATATTATCACCTAGCATTGTACGGGCTAAACGTCATGTAGAAGGCTTCCAGGTCAGTTCTTGCTCCATTGCTCCAAGTCCTGTATCTAAAGTGTGCCCTCTCTTCAGCAGTAGGGTCTTATCTTCTAGTTCTGAGAGATACCCAATAGCTTTGGCAATAGATGTGGGTATTTGGGGAGTCTCTGGGGCCGCTATCTCCAAACACTCAAAGGGAGGTTTCTTCTGTCTACATATGTACTAATGTTCAGACACAGTATGTGGATTTCTCATGGGCTTCGGTGCATGAACTTTCCCTCTGGTTTCCCTAGTCTCTCACAATCCATTCTACTTTTATTCTTCTCATTTGACCTTTACCAACCCTCCCCAGGCCCAGTACCCCATTATCCCCAACCTTTCCCCAACAACACCTGCCTGCCAACATCTTTCCTCTCCTGAGTCCCCCCATTGGCTCCCTCCATGCCCCTACCTCCTTCCCTTCTTGCTGAGTACTCCAACTTTCCACACTTCCCCCCAGATAACATCTGTTTCTTACTAACCCCCTCTTTCTGGTTCTTTCTCTTCCTTTATCTCCATGTATCCTTTCCATTTCACTAACTCCTGGTGTTACATCAAGATATATAATGAATTGGTGCTACAATCCACAAATTAGGGAGAACATACATCAGATGCTTTTCTGTGTTCGTGTTACTCCACTTAGTATAACACTGTCTAGGTCCATCCATTTACCTGAAATATTCATAATTTTGTCTTTTCTTACTGCTGAGTAAAACTCCATTATGTTCATGGATGGCACTGAAAACAGCCACATACACGTGGCTACAGAGGACATAGATCCAAGAGAAAATCCTATCTCTGATATATCTCTAGAAAAATGAAATTTCTTACCACATGCTAAATATCAGTCTTTATATTTACAGACAAGCATAGTGTACAACACTCATCAAAAAGGTTATTTTTTGCAGCAGATGGAAGCTACTGCAGGACCCCTCAACTGGTCACACACAGAGAACAGATGTCTGAGGGATGTCCTAGGTGAGATATCTACAGTTGATCCTCTATACCTAAGGCTCAAGGAAGAGCAGAACAAGGGGTAGAGAGAAAAATAATGCATCCCTCAACTCTCACCAGTGTAGCTTCCTTATACAACAGAGTGCAATGCACACAGAAGGCCACAATTGGGTAAGTTTTAAAGAATAAGAGACTGAAGAGGCTGAATACATAGATAGGACTCCTATATTAAAACTCACCTACCCATGACTCTGAGATCATTGTGAAAGAGGAAGAGGGAAGATTGTAAGAGCCAGGACTGGTTCATGAACATAGAGAAGCATAGGCTTTCAGGCCACTTGGAAATTTGCATATATGAAGTTGTAGCAATTGTGGTATCGAGCACAGGACCCATGCTAACTCAATCAGACAAAAGCCCAGAGTGCAGTGAGAGAAATGGGAGTTAGGCCAGCCTTAGACTGAGAAGTACTGGAGACTGACTGCTGCTACTTGAGGGAAGGTATGTCTTGCTTATGATCTCTAGATAGGCTGACTAGACTCTAGTGGATGAATTAGCACTGAAGTGCATCTGGGTACAAATTCTTGTCTGGACCTAACATGCATGCTGGAGTAAATGATATCTGGTGGGGGTTGGGGATATGGATGGGTAAGGGGTCTAAATTTGATTAAAAACTGTTGTAAGAAATGTACAAAAACTCAATAAAAATAAAAATATGACCACATATAAATTATGAATCCATTTTCTCATTTATTTATTCACTTAACACAATGCTACTGAATGCCTCCAATGAATGAAAGCAGGATCTTCAAGATGATGCGTGTACTTCACAGATCTTCTTGTTTTAGCTTTACTTCATTTACAGTGCAAATACCAAGAAGAGAAATGTTAACTTTCATTTTTCAAAATTTCTTTCTTCTCACTTTAGCCAAAAATGTCAAAATATTTCTTATTTAATAAATACAAGAAACTCAATATTCTTAGCTAACAGGATATACTCTGCATGAACAATTTATTGAATTTACTTTGATTTCTGAAAGGGATGAGATAGTTCTGAATAGACCTGCCTCTGTAAAATCTTAGCAGCTAGCAGTGTCATCCAGATTAAAGTCAGGAATGAAGCATCTCATGAAAACTTTCTTTTGATTCAGTTTCACTGATAAAATTCCTAGAGATTTATTTGATTTTATTTATATAATAAAATATATAATTTTATTTTTAGTAATATTTGTACCAACTTTTTACCTTTGATGTTTAACTGACTTGTTACACATGTTTATATAATGAATAATGAGAAATGATGGCACAAATTCAGTAACTCATGCTTAGATTAGAGATGCTTGTACATGGGCCAGGCTGGGGTCTCACAATCCTTAGTAAAAGCAAGGGTCAGTATAGGAATAAGGTAATACAGTCATATCTGTATGCATTTGATACTGCTGAAAGTCTGTTTATCTGGTTTCTCTGACTAATCTATTACGTTATCATGCTGATAGAGGATGCCTAAGGTACATATAGTAAACATTCATTAAGTATTATTCATATATCAGGCAACTAAATCCTGAAGACAAAAAGCTCAGTTGTCTTAGAGTCTCAACAATCTTCAAAGGTCAATGTTGGAACTCCTCAAATATATACAGCATCTCAGACCAATTATTTGGGCTCAGGTTCCAAATAACCACTTTGGTATTAGGTAAGTCGAGTTAACTAAATATGGTCACATAACAACACAAAAACCATTTCAGTCGGCGATAGACAACATACATGTAACATGTACTTGAGGTGTACAGAGGCTATTCCATCTAGGTTTGTGCTACAATACTGTATTATACGTGCACAGAGATGAAGTAACATAACAATGATATTGTGGTAGTGGGGGAATGCATTCATGCTCTCCCCTGTAAAAAAAAAAAAAAGAAGTTATCCATGTCAATAGGTGACTTTCATGTGTGATTTAATTGGCATTAAAAAAAAATCTGTCTTTAAAGTCCTAGATGGAATTGGATTGGAGGGATAATTCCTCAATGTAATCAAAGCCATATACAGGAAACCCACAGCCAATATCATCCTAAATGGGGAAAGGACAGAAGCTTTCCCTTTAAAGGTAGGAACTCGGCAAGGCTGCCCCCTGTCACCACTCCTCTTCAATATAGTGCTTGAAACACTTAATAGGCCAATAAGGCAAGAAAAGGAAATTAAAGGAGTTCTAATTGGAAAAGAGGAAGTCAACATATCCCTTCTTGGTGAGGATATGATTTCTTACTTAAGGGATGCTAAAACCTCCACCAGAAAACTCCTAGAAATGATTAAGAGCTTCAGTAAAGTGGCAGGATACAAAAATAACCTAGAAAAATCAGTAGCCTTTTGTTCTAGTCTGTCTTCCATTGCTGTGACAAAACACTCTGACCGACACCAACTTGGGGAGGAAAGGGTTTATTCAGCTTACATCTCCTGGGTCACAGTTCATCACTCAGGGAGCCCAAGGTAGGAACTCAGGGTAGGAACCTGGAGGCAGGAGCTGAAGCACAGGCCATGGAGGAATACTGTTCACTGGCTTGCTCCCCTGGCTCATGCCCAGCCTGCCTTCTTATATGGCACACAACAATCTGCTCAGGGTGGCACCACTCATTGTGGGCTGGGCCCTCCCACATTGCCTGACAATCAAGACAATAATCCACAGACGTGGCCACAGGCCAATCCAATGGAGCCAATTCCCCAATTGAGGCTCCCTCAACCCAGGTGTGTCAAGTTGACACCAAAGCTATCCAGCACACCTTTCTTTACACCAACAACAAGCAACTGAAGAAGGCATACAAGGAGACCTTCCCACTCACAATAGCCTCAAAAACAATAAAATATCTAGGAACAAACCTAATCAAAGTCACCAAAGATCTCTACAACAAAAATTTTGAACCCCTGAAGAAGGAAATTGAAGAAGACATCAGAAGATGGAAAAACCTCCAATGCTCAATAATTGGGAAAATTAATATAATAAAAATGACCATTCTACCCAAACTCTTGTACAGATTTAATGCAATTCCAATTAAAATCCCCAAGAGTTTCTTCACAGGCTTCGAAAAAACATCCTTAAGTTCATTTGGAAGAACAAAAGACCCCGAATAGCCAAAGCAACCCTGAGTGAAAAGACCAATACAGGGGGGATCTCTATAACAGACTTCAAACTTTACTAAAGAGGTATAGTTGTAAAAACAGCTTGGTACTGGCACAAAAATGGAACAAAACTGAAGATCCAAACTTGAGCACATACAATTTCAGTCACGTCATATTTGACAAGGGGGGCAAGAAGCTACAATGGATGAAAGACAGCATCTTCAGCAAGTGGTGTTGGCAAAACTAGATCACCACTTGTAGAAGAATTAAATTAAACCCCTACCTCTCACCCTGTACAAAAGTCAGCTCCAGCCAGATAAAGGACCTCAACATGAAACCCCAAACTCTGAAGGCTATAGAAGAAAAATTTGGCAGCAGACTACAAGATATAGGCATAGGAAAAGACTTCCTAAATCAGACCACAGCTGTGCAAGAATTAATGTCAATAATTGACAAATGCAAAGTCATTAAACTCAAAAGCTTCTGTACATCAAAAGAAACAATACAGGAAGTGAAGAGAAAACCCACAGAGTTGGAAGAAACCTTCACTGCAGATATATCTGACAAAGCATTGATTTCCAGAGTAAATAAACTACTCAGAAAACAAAGAAGAAAGAAAACAAATGAATCATTCAAAAGATGGAGCAAAGAACTGAACAGAGACTTCACAAGTGAGGAATTAGAGATGGCTGAGAAACATCTTAAAAAGTGTTTAACATCACTAATAATTAAGGAAATGCAAATTAAAACCACTTTAAGGTATCATCTCACTCTGATAAAACTGGCTAGGATCAAGAAAACAAATGATACCAAGTGCTGGAGAGGTTGTGGGGAAAGGGGAACACTCATCCATTGCTGGTGGGAATGTAAACTCATACAGCCACTATGGAAAGCAGTGTAGAGAACCCATAGAAGACCCAAAATGAGATTACCACCTCGCCCAGCCATACCACTCCTGGGTATATACCCACAAGACGCATCTTACCGCAGAGATACATGCACAGCTATTTTTTTTTTTTTTTGTCTTTTTTGAGACAGGGACTCCCTGTATCCCTAGCTCTCCGGGAACTCACTCTGTAGACCAGGTGGCCTTGAACTCACAAAGATCCGCCAGCTTCTGCCTCCCAAGTGCTAGGCTTAAAGGCGTGTGCCACGACCGCCTGAGTAACATGCACATACATTTATTGCAACTCTTCACAATAGCAAAAAGCTGGAACCAACACAAATGCCCCTCAACTGACGAGTGGATGGAGAAAATGTGGTACATCTATACAATGGAGTTCTATGCAGCAGTAAAAAAAGACATCATGAACTTTGCAGGCAAATGGATGGAACTCGAAGATATTATGTTAAGTGAAGTAACACAGTCCCAGGAAAACAAACGTCAAATAGTATCCCTCATCTGTGGATGCTAGCGCCAATAACCTAGTTGTAAACATTTCTTGTTAGGAGTGATGCATATTGGAAAGAAGAACAACAACACCAACAACAGAGGAGACTGCATCAAAGAAATGACTGAAAGGGTGAATCTCGTGGGGTGCGGAGGTTGAGAAGGGGACATGAATCTGGATTCAATTTGTAACATAATCTTGTACAAAAAAGTAAAACAATAGATTTTTAAAAATGTAAAAAAAAATAAATAAATCATTTGCAGGGCTGTAGAAATGGCTCAGTGGTTAAGAGTGTCAACTGCTCCTGCAGAGGACCCGGGTTCAATTCCCAGCACCCACATGGTGGCTAAGAACCATCTTTAACTCCAGTTCCAGGGGAATCGGATGCCCTCTGCTGACCTCCACAGCATTGCACATCACGGGTGCACCAACCTACATGCAGATAGTACATTCATACACATAAAAACAATCAATAAAAATATTTTTAAAAAAATTTCTAATTCTGAGTTATACAATTTTGTCCTTGAAACTTGGCATGACATTTCCTTTTACACTATCTAGACATGAACAAAGTATTTTTAACTTTCTTTTAGGTCATTCATTGCTTAAATAGAAAAAATAATAATGTCTGATGACTTTAACACTATAAGTATCTTAATTTATCTGCATCACTCCATTGGCATTCCCCAAATTCTGTGGGTGGACTGTGAAGGGGTATCCATAAAGTAGCCACTTATCTGAGGCCTGAATCACAGGACTCGGGGAGAACTATTCTGCAATCTGAGTGGCATTGACATTGGTCTTTGACTGGTAACCACATAGAAAGCAGTGCACAGAGTTCAGAGCTCTCCTATTGGAATTAAGCCTGCCTCTCTCTGACAACTGGGCTACTTTCTGGAGTATGTCTAAAGACAATTAGGCTTTGGAGTCTGGGGTACAAATTAGCCCGGAAGGTTCCAGTGTGTAAAATGTGAGTGAGTGCATTACAGAAGCCCAGCCCACAACTGGAGTGAAGGTCACTTGGCTCAGCCATGGATGAGAGGTTGGAGCATGCATAATGTCAGCAAAGGAAAGAGCCTCTTCCTAAAGTGGCTCAGTGAAGATTGCTTTTTATTACAAGCAAATATTTGGGTAAAGCAGACTATCTTTCCTGAAATTTCTTGGTTTGAATGGTTGTTGATTACCTCACTGAAAATGATTCTAGTATTCTATATGGAGCAGGCCACTGGTACAATCATGGTTCCTCTCTCATGTTTAATGCTACTGGCTTCCTTTTTTGTAAATGTTTATTTTGCAGCATAAAAAATGTTTTCCTCTACAGCTTATGACATGTCTACATTTAAGTTCTTGGCTCTGAAATTAATGACAGATATGACAGAGATTTAATGTTGTAAACTGAGTATTAAATACAATCAGAAAGCAGCTGGTTACTCCAACACCATTTGTGCCACTATTGCACAAGTGGGCATATCCTAACAGCCAGTCATTATAGTAGCTCAGTGTTCTCAAATGGGTAATGTTGATAATTAATTTTCTCTTGTGGTGGCAGGCACAGTACATTCACAGACTATGAAAACTAGCCAGTAGTACTGAAGCTAGATTTATCCTTGTTTGTCCTACGGCACAATTATCTAGCGTCTTCAGCAATAGAATATTTTTGTCAAATTCTGTAGGTAACAGCAAAGCTTACACAATAGAGTGCAATACAAACGGAAGGCCACAACTAGTCATACTTCAAACAATGGGAGCCTCCAGAGTGTGCATCACTGGATGGGACTCTCATAGTAACCCACACCCACACATGGTTGAGGGAGTATTGCAGAAGAGGGGGCAGAAAGATCATAAGGTCTCAAAGTGGAGCAAGAGAAATGGGCATGAGAGTGGCCCTGGACTGAGAATTATGAGGCTAAGTATTGTTGAGTGAGGAAGAGTATGTCTTACCTAGGATTTCTAGATAGGCTAAACCCCAGTGGATGTACTTGCATAGAAGGACATCTGGGTTTGGGAGTTTGACTGGATAGAGCTTAGCTTGGATGTTGTAATGCATGAGTTCTAATGTGGGGTTGAGCCATAGGATATACTGGGTTTGATTGGGAACCATGGTATGAATAGTGCAAATACTCAATAAAAATTATATATATAAATATAATTATATATAAATAAAATTATATATAATTATATATAATTAACAATAGCCAGTATTGTTTGAGGGTATATTAGACCCCTGGTCAACATATCCAAAATGCTAACTACATGGCTGGCATTAGGCATTTTATTTGTTAGTCTATGATGGCAGATATGCATGTTGACCTCCATTACATTGCAAATCAATTTATACTCTTCTCACGTTTATTTATTTTTTTTTTGTTTGACCAGTTGTTGAATTTCATAAGTTACCATCCGTTGGAAAATTTTGATTCTTTGATGAGTGGTGAGAAGAAAATTTGTATGTAAATATGCAGTGACATATTTGGAATATAAATTCTTCAGACTGTGGGGATCATGGGAAGGGCAGGTGTGGTTCTGTAGAATTGACCGAGCTGGACTAATGCAAAGGGTTCATGACTGAGAATGATGGGGTTGCTTATAGGTCTGGCAGAATCTGTAATTGTTTTATTAGTTTCATGAGGTCCTTCCAGGTTTTGTTCATAAGGCCTGGATTATCATGGTCCAGCTCAGAAAGTTCTTTCCTGTGTCTACAAGTTCCAGTGTACTATGAACATTTCCCTCTATCATATTCAGTGTCTCGGGTGCCATGTTGTGCTCTCCATCCATGGAGGTTTAGATTTTGTGCAGGGTGAGAGAAAATTATCTAATTCCATTCTTCTATGTGGAGTTCTGCAGTTGGTTGGTCTAGCCTATTTGTTGACAATACTGTAGTTTCTGGAAAGGTTATTTTGGATCCTGTGTTTAAATTCAAGTGGTGCTTAGGATGAGGATATAAATCTGGGTTCTTAATGCTACTCTGTTTTTATAGTAGAACCATAAAATGCCTTTTTTCTTCTGTCTTTCTTCTTCAACCATCTTCTGGCCTCTCAGGAATGCTGGAATCATGGCATTTCTCTCCCATGTATTTTCTCTTCAATGTGATATTGCAGATTCTTTTCTTAAGGCTCTTGAAGAATCTTCTCAAGGCTATTTTAGTTTGTGGATCTCTCTCTCTCTCTCTCTCTCTCTCTCTCTCTCTCTCACTCTCTCTCTCATAAGCAGATATTTCTCACTTCTTCACTAGTGATGTCACTTCCAAACACTTTAAATACTTGTTTTTAACAATATTATAGAAGTATGGGAATCTTCATTTGGGTCAGAAAGATCATGGTCTGAAATTCATGAAGCAAGCCAGAATTTGAACTCTGATTCATGTTTACAATCACAAAATATCTCTATCCTATGGCCATACCACCCTGAACACACCCAATCTCATTTGTAGTAGGAAGCTAAGCAGGGTTGGGCCTGGTTAGTATTTGGATGGAAGACAAAATATGCCTATCTTGATTTTGAATTCCAAGTCTGCATTCGAGCTTCTTAATATGAAAATATTGACAGAGGAAATAAGCAAAGTCTATTTCAGTGCATTCCTATATCAATTATCACAGCTTTAATGTGTAACACTAAAAATAGGAGAGCTACATTCCATGTCTTACTACCCCATGGATCAATCTAATAAGTCCATTAGTATAAAACACCTAGTGCTCATTACCTCAATTTTTGTACACAATATTTTGTTAAGTTGTCATAGAACATTCATGCTTTAATGTCATGATATTTAGAAATGACCACTTTCTGGGAAGCAATGTTGCCATATAGTGCCTCATTAAACTGAGAATCACACTTAAGAGATTTCAATTAAAAATATTTTATATGTTGAGGCTCTTTAAAAATTCTGTTCTTGGGGCTGGAGAGATGGCCTAGTGGTTAAGAGTGCCAACCGCTCTTACAGAGGACCCGGGTTCGATCCCCAGCACCCACATGGCGGCCAAGAACCGTGTGAAACTCCAATTCCAGGAGAACTCCAGTTCCAGGGGAATCCAATACCCTCTTCTGACCTCCGCGGCATTGCACGACACGGGTGCACAAACTTGCATGCAGACAGTACATTCATACACATAAATAAATAAATAAAATTAATAAAAAATTCTGTTCTTTTTCAAAAGATTTTTATTTTTAGCTAAAGTCTGTAAAACATATTTTCTTTAATATAATATTTTGTCCTCAAACTGTAATTCATTATTAATGTAATTAAAAACTGAAAAGCAGGCCTCAAAATTGATATAATTAATGGCTGTGTGATTTTAGTCCATTACTTTTGACGGCTATGTCACTAAATTATAAAAATTGAATGTCTCTAAGTAGCAGAGACTGTGACACTGGAGACAGAACACCCATTCTAGAACCCAGCACAGCTATTAGAGAAGCAAGTCATGGAATTTCTTCAAACAACACAAAACTTGGAGGAAGTTTTATGGCAAAAACTCATTTTACATTATGATGACTTGTTCTATATTTACTCTTAGCATTTTATAATAATATATAGAGAAATCTCACCCACCCATAGCATGGATGTCAGCCCACTCTCTTTGTGTATAATCCTCTCACCTTGCTCTCAGAACTCTAGCTCCCTAAAGGTCTTCTGTTCTTCTAGCTAGCAGATTCAGACACATTGCAAAAGCAACACGTTTCATCTCTGCATGCAGGCATTGAGCTAAGCCAGCTCAACCCAAGCATTACTAAGCAGTTCTCACAAAACCATTGTAGAAATTCCATTCTCTTTACCATCCAATAAAGAAATCAGGTAGTGACTATAAATAATGAAGTGTGGAATAATTAACACTCTAAGGGGATGTGAGTGTCTCAACTTAGGAATTTAAGATTTCTGAACAGTGAGGAATATGTTTTCTGTAAAAGCAAACAAACATAAAATCTATTGTCATGTACATGAATGACAAAGATGAATAAATGACTTTTTTCTCTACCAATTCAATGATGTATTTGGAAGAAGACCTTGATCCCAAGAGAGGTGGATGGTATCTGTAGGAGTCAGCTGTGCTACTCTTTTCATTTTACTTGTGGGAAACAGAAGGAAACTCCCCTGGAGTTTCCTGCACACATTCATGAAGGCCCTGCCAACTCACAATGGCCTTTCTTCAGCCATTTCTGTTGACATCCTAGGATGAATGATTTACTCTAAGCAGTTGTATCCTCTTATGGTCTACAGTACATAAGCTAACAATTTAGATACCTGAATGAACACTGTCTTCTGTCAAATTTTGAAGCAGTCAGAGGAATTGTCAGATGAGTAGAATGAGGTGAATTAATATGCATGTGGAGACACTAAGACACACATGCATCCACACATTTGGGTATACAAACACACACACACACATGTACACACAATGCTTATGCACACATAAGCACATACATTCATGCATACATACACACATGAGCACATACAAACATACCTCTTCTGCCTGGAATATGGTTTTAAATTATAGTGCTCTAGATTTTGGGATAATTTCATTTCAGGATACTTAAGTAAAAATGGCTCAGAATGTTTTCAGTTGGTGGTGGAAAACACATCACCCTGATTTATATCCAGATCAGTTTCACCAGGGAATATATGAATAATGTTGCAGTTTTAATGCTGAATTACCCATTTTGTGCTCAAAGTGAATTACTGATCCTTCACACATTTCACCTTATATTGATATGTGAGTATCCCTACTCTATGGTGAGAACAGACTCTTTTCTGTTATCTCCATATAAATTTAAATGCATTTTAATGAAACATGCATTTAAAGTAGTTTATAAAATGATTTCCATGGAATTAAATATAAAAATATTTTATCATTTATCTCTGAAATTTTTCTAACTTACTGTATTTAACACTGACTGATCTGAACATTGTAGAGATAATCAATAACCATCTTCTTATTTCTTTTCCCATCTACTTAACTTTCCAGATATAAATAGAACATCTCAGCCTCAGAGCTTAATGATCACTTTTAAACATAAAAACAATAGGTACTATTTTATATCTACAAAACCCCACGCTGCAAAAAAATCAAAATTTCACTCTCTTTTAAAATATTTACTGCCTACCCTTGTTCAAGACTGACAGTGCAGAACCTGTTGAGGGGAATGAGATTGGTCCATTTCTTCCTTTTCCTTCTAGACTTTGCTCCTTTTTGTTTTCCTATCTCCTGTCTTGGTTTTGTTTCTACTTCATCTGGGATCAGATAAGAAAAGGGGAAAGGCTAATGGAATACATAACATTGCCCATCACTGTAATTGTTACCTAAAATCAATAGCACTATTTTTCCTGCTAGTTCCCTAACAAATCATAATTTTCGTTCAAAGAAAATAAATGTATGGCCCTATAGTTTTAAAAATCAAGAATTCAAAATTAATTTAATGGAGTGAAGCTAACAGTATGAACGGAGCTCCATTCTTCCTGAAGCCTTTAGTAAAGGATGCATTTGTAATTGTTGTTTCTCTCTTGTGGAGGAGCCTGCATTCCCAGTCTGTGGAGCTTTCCTTAAACCTCAAATCATGTGATGCCAGCTTTCTCTTTTGTTGGCATGCTACCCCCTTCACGCTGTCAGTCTGCCTCTCCTATAATATGGATATATGATTAGTCCATGACACCCTTTCTACATGATCATATTTTCAAACTCCTTTTCTGACATTAAAGATGAGGAAATAGTCATCTTTCAGGGAGGGTGCTGCCATCCCGTCTATCACAGCAGATTCTCTGCAATATAAAAGCTCTTGCCAAGTATATTGGTGTTTCATTAAATCTTAAGGACACTGTTCATATTTGACAAAACTCTTTAAAATATCACTCTCTCATGGGGGATCACAGGAGCCTCTCTATTACTTGCTTAATTAACATGTAGACAAACCACACATGAATTCCCTAGAGAAAGAAGGGAGCAGGTGTGCAATACCTCATTGTTGGCCTAGGCTCTATTTATGGATGTTTTCTATTTAAATATTTCCTTGATGTTTTTCAGTTCTGAGGAGGCTGAACTTGGGTATGTCCCAATTAGAATTAAAATCTCCCATTTGCTTCTGGAGCTGTGATATTACATTGAAAAACTATCCTCGGGGCTGGAGAGATGGCCTAGCGGTTAAGAGCGCCGACCGCTCTTACAGAGGACCCGGGTTCGATCCCCAGCACCCACATGGCCGAGAACCGTCTGAAACTCCAATTCCAGGAGAACTCCAGTTCCAGGGGAATCCGAGACCCTCTTCTGACCTCCGCGGCATTGCACGACACGGGTGCACAGACTTGCATGCAGACAGTACATTCATACACATACATAAAAAAAAAAAAAAAAAAAAAAAAAAAACTATCCTCACTCTTTACACAGTCAGAAATGTATCATTGTATTTTCTGTGGCTTTCACTTGATACATGACATATAACAAATTCTGTGATCTACCTCATTACTTTAAACTATAATTCATTGATCTATATAAAAGTGCCAAAATTTGTTTAAGCAGTTCAGGAAAAAAATCATTGAAGGATATTTGGCCAAGCAATTAAATTATAAATAAACTATTAATATTATACCCAGTTAAAAATTTAAATATTTTTATTTTATGCCCATGAATGTATTGCTTGCTTGTATGTAGGTGCACCGGTGTCTGTGTCATGCAATGCCTGTGGAGGTCAGAAGAGGGCATCAAATTCACATGGATATGGAATTATATACAGTTGTTAACTGCATGTGGATGTTGGGAATTGAACTCAGGGTTTCCACAAGAGCATCCAGTGCTTTTAACTGCTGAGACATCTCTTCACCCCCTCCTCTTTAAATTTTTAACATGGTGTTAAAAATTACAGAATTTCCTTTTTCATGAATGTACCTGTATTACATATTCTATATCCATTCATCCATTTTTAGATACATCCGTTCATTCCATTATCTTGGCTAGTGTCAACAATGCTAAAACAAACATGGTAGTACAGAAGACTTTCTGAAATGAAAATTCTTTTGGTAGATATCCAAATGTGAGTTTGCTCGATATTCTAACTGTATATGCACCTACCATTTGTCAATATACAATTTAATTGAATTAAAAATATTTAGTACTTAAACAACTTGAGTAGGTTCTTGTTTGATCAGAATTTGTACATTTTTACAAAACTTCATTGAAAATTAGAAACAAAAATTTTCTGCTTTTCAAATATGGGGGTTGTATTCCAAATGCATACCTTTCTCTGCTCTTCATTCACATATGTCTTTTGGACTGTCAGCCTGACTGACTATTATGAATGACCATTACCATGTTAAGTTTCAAGATTTTAATGTGGCTGCATTTCTCTGAAATACAAATAGATATTACTTAAAGTATTGTAAAGAAAGAAACTTTAATTTTTACTGCGTAAAACAAAACAGATAGTTAATAAACTTAAAGCCGGAAGGAAATGTATTAACTTAAAACTCCCCTGAAAAATGTGCATTCAGTATCTGAACATTAGTGTATGTGTATAAGCGAAGGCTATATAAAAAGGAGCACAATGTCCAATAAGAGAAACCTCCCTTCGAGTTGTGCAGGGTAGTCCAAGAGACTCCCAAAATAGCATTGGCTATTGCCAACAGTGTTCTATTACCTCCCAGAACTGGAGGTAAGACCCTATTGCTGAACACAGGACATACTTTGGACAGGATTTGAAGCAATAGAGCTGGAACTGATCTGGAAGATTCTCCTTAAAGACTAGTTCTCATACTTCTAGAGGATACTATGTAAGCTGCTAAGTGAGAAAAATCAATCAATGCCCCAACCCCAGCTTTAAAGCCTAATAAACAATGGCTGTCACAGAAAAGTATCTCTACTGATGCAATGGTAGCATTTTTATCTAGGGGTAATTCAAAGCTGTCTAATTGGACTTAAAGCCCTCTCAGTGGGAAGGGACTCATGGGTGACACTGTAAATATAGCTGAGTATGACTGTACTGATCTTTTTTTAAAAAAAATTATTTTATTTATTTTTTTATGTGTATGAATGTACTGTCTGCATGTAGGTTTGTGCACCCGTGTCATGCAATGCCGCAGAGGTCAGAAGAGGGTGTCAGATTCCCCTGGAACTGGAGCCAAAGATGGTTCTCAGCTGCCATGTGGGTGCTGGGGATCGAACCCGGGTCCTCTGCAAGAGCTGTTGGTGCTCTTAACCACTAGGCCATCTCTCCAGCCCCAACTGTAGTGATCTTATATCCTAGAGAAAAATCCCATCTCTGTCATATCTCTAAACAAATGAAATTTCTTTCTGTATGCTAAATATGTACCCTTATATTTACAGACAAGTATACTGTATACAACTCATCAAAGATGCTTCTTTTTGCAACTGATTGGGGCTATGACAGCATTCCACAACTGGTCACACACACACATAGAATATATGTATGAGATACGCTCAGCCCTAAGAGACACATCTATAGTAGAAATTCAACACATAAGACTCAAGGAACATAGAAAAGGGGGTAGAGAGAATACTAATACATCCCCCAATTCTCACCAGTAAAGCTTCCTCATAAAACAGAATGCAAAGCACACAGAAGACCACAGCTGGGTAAGTTTTAGCGAATGAAAGATTGCAGAGTGCATGTCCATGGGTAGGACTCTTACATTAAAACTTACCAAGCCATGGCTCAGGGAAGATAAGTTGGAAAGATAGTTAAGAACCAGGGTTGGTATACAAACATTAAGAAACCGAGGCCTTAAGACCACTGGAAACCTGCTCATATGAACTTTCAACAATGCTGTCAGCATACACAAGACCAATGCACTCAGCCAGGCAAAAACCCAGCATAGAACAGGAGAAATAGGCAGCAGACCCCAATCTTAGCCAAGGAACTATTGGCAACTCATTACTGCTGTGTGATGGAGAGTAGATCTTCTTTGTGATAGTGACTCTAGATAGGCTTACTAGACTCCCATGGATGAACTTTCACTGGGGGACAACTTGGTTTAAAAGATTGACTGGATAGGACTTCACATGCATGGCAGAATATATGAAATCTAATGGGAGAGGCTAGGGGGGCACAGATGGGGGACAAGATCTAAATTTGATTAAGATCTATTATATGAAATGTACAAAAACTCAATAAAATCATTTATATAAACATCTTATAATGGATAGGATAGGGGTTCATGAAGCCCTACCCATTGCTGAGGAGGTTTTTTCAGGTGATAGTTGCTGAGAGGAGAAAGTCAATTTTCTTCAGCAGTGTGGCTCATGGCAGGTTGTCCATGTCCATCAGTGGATGGCCATACACTAAACATGGGCATCACTAATTGAACCCTGTGGGTTATAAAATAAGAGGAAGTGAAGAAGAAGAACTCTTGGAGGAGTTGCAGGGGATTGGGGAATGATGAGTATGATCTAAATAAATTGTGTTCATACATGAAATGACCAAATAATATGAGTAAAGTGTTTTTCTTAAATCAAAGCCCAATGCCCAAAATGTACTTCCTCTTTTGGAGTGGTTGTACCATAGATCCTCACAAAATACTGGTTATAGCTATTGCACTCTATCACCTGCCAGAACTTGAAGATATGACATGATTGCTGAAGATACTACATACCTGAGCCATAAAACACAAGGAGAAATGAAGCAGGTACTTACCTGAAAATTTCATCTCTACTGGCTAGCTTTCATAGTACTAAAAGGTGCTATGCATGAGAAAGGTAATCATCACCCTTATCCAAGTGTAGACCCTGCAGTCTACAATAATAACTGGCTTGGCACAATATGAATACTGATACAAATGTGGCACAAATGTTATGGGAGTAACCAACCACTATTTGATTGGATTTAAGGCCTGCTTCACAAAATAAAGTCCATACCTATGGATAGCAAATCACATGCCATAGGAGAGCTACTACTGCTATTATTCTGCTAAGTAGACATAGTATTAAACTGAGTCTTAATGGTTAATTGTTATACCATATATAACATCTCTCAGCTCTCATTCTGGCAAAGCCTTTACTTGTAGCAGATGATGGTTAACACAGAGATGTGCAACTGGTCTGCATGCAAAGAATAAGAAAGTTTGGAGTGGTCACCCCTAAATGAGACACCTTTATCACACCTTCTCCTTCTAATACATAGGGATCAAAATGGGTGTAAAGATTTTATGAATTATAGGTTTTAGATAAATACAAGAAACTGTATGGTCTTGGTACCACCGATCATTGATACTTATGAACCCATAGCACTTGTAATGCTACTTGTATATCACTTGTACAAGACCTGTACATAACCAAGCCAGTCAAAAACTCAGCAAGGTCCTTGCCTTAGCTGAGAATAGATTCACAATTGATAGATGCTAAGAGAAGGAGAGTTAGTTTTCTTTTCCAGTATGACACCTAGTAGGTTGACCATACTTTAATTTTAAGAATATGAAAAAAAGCAAAAAAATTTTTCACACAGTAGGCTGCTCTGTATTCTGGGAAAAGGAAGTAGTAAACTTAGAATGGATCTAAGGCCTAGATAAATATTAAGAAGTAAAAAAAATCATCATTTCCTTTATATCTGTATCACTGTGAGTGTTTTCTGCCATCTCAGATTCCTACTGCAAACTGATTTCTACTGTTTCTTACCACTCATGTCATAAAGTGGCCACAAACAGCTCCCAGTGGGGGTGTTGATAGTTCAGACATTCACAGTCTCCACAAGTTCCAAAATTTCCAGAGAAGAAACACTATTCTACTTTTTAGCTATATGTTTACTCCTGGACCAATCTTCTATGGCCAGAGGGAAGGCCACAAATTAGGGTCAAAACAGTAACTTCTGCAAACACATAGATGGGTAAAATCAGGATGTTTTCAGAAAGGGTGCTTGAAAATCTTGTCAAAGAGTATCCTTTACTCAGGAAACACACAAAGATTTTTTTGTGTATGTTATACACATTGTAAGAAGCAGAGAAATGAGACACAGAATGTTTTTCAGGAATATGTTGGTGTTTAAGAAACAAGCATCATATGTTGGTGTCCCAGCTTGTGACCAGCCTGGAGCCTAGCTCTAAATTTCATACAAGTCCAAATCATTTCAAGAGAATTAGCAAGTTTTGTTTTGACCTAGAATTAATTTCTTTCTAGTATACTGATTCTTATTTTCTAATACATGTATAACCCAGAGAAATATTTCTAAAATACTAATTCTTTTTTTAAGATCTATGTGAGGAGTCTTAATTTTTTAAAACTGCTGACAATGTTAGTAATCATGACCCAAGACTATACAGTGAACTAAAATGTCTAGTGTATTTAAAAGAAACATGCCAGGTGTGGTGGCACACGCCTTTAATCCTAGCACTTGGGAGGCAGAGGCAGGTGGATCTCTGTCAGTTCAAGGCCAGCTTGGTCTACAGAGTGAGTTCCAGGACAGCTGGAGCTACAGGGAGACCCTGTCTCAAAAAGACAAAAAAAACCCCAAAAAAGAAACATTTACATTTTATAATATGCTGTCCCGTTATCTAAATCATAAAGAATATTTATTGTATAATGGGTATTAGGTGAATTAAGTAATAATAGAGACTTTTTAAACAAAATGTCGGCATCTTTATGATGAAACATCGAATAATTGTGGTTAATGCTGTCACCCAAAATATATTTACCTTAACATCTGGGGGACCCACTATACAAAGAGAATTTTGGTACCATGTAAAATTTATATATGATTTATGGCATAGAGTGCCTTATGGTCATCTCTGGTGTCTTCTAGTCATCTTCTGAAGAAAAAACTGTATAATTATCTGGGGTTCATATTAAGCACTAACTGCAACTTCCCTCCAATTTTTGAGCTAGATTGCTGAGACTATGAAGCTAATTTAACATGACAGACTTAAATATAAATGTATGTACTTTCATTCAAAGGTGAGTGCTTAACAAATTTAGAAATTGAATCATAATATTATATATTTACATAGAACACAGTTAACCTTATAAAATAAGACTACTAGTAGATTAATAAGTTATTTAATTTCTCCTAACAAGGAAAAGTAATTTATACTTTAAATCTACTGTAATAGATATAGTTCCCAGGAAATACACTAATAAGCTAATAGATGTGAAACTCAAGATTTGTGTGTACATTATATTGGGAATATATTTCCAGACACACACACACATAAGCAAACACACATACACACACATAAACACACATACACACATAAACACACATACAGAGTGAAGAGAAAAGAATCGATCAGAGAGAGAGAGAGAGAGAGAGAGAGAGAGAGAGAGAGAGAGAGAACAGCTAAATTTAGCAGGACTTCAGGGGTAGCTCTAAAATTGTCTCCTTTAAGGTGCCTCAAATTAAAGCAAAAAGATAAAAATTTGTTTCCCTGACTTCATGAAGCCATCTTCTGTAAATTATTTTGTTATGACATATCAACTAAACACTCCCAGAGATTCTAGAATTGTCTCTGTCCTGAAGGAGGACCACAGCCAGACACCATGGTATCCACCTCAGAACAACTTGCCCACTTGAAAATATTCATCACCTCTTCCTTTCTGCTACTCCATGATTTGCCTCTGTACTAGAATCTCTGGTAAGCCAAGCTTTCCAGGTGGCTAACCCATAGCCTAACCCACAGGCTAACCCACAAGATTCTGAAACACAGTACCTTGTCTTTTTTCAGGAAGTCATCTATACTTGTTAATTGTTTGAAGTGTAGGGCAATATCAAGGGATATCCTAGTAGACTAGCTGAATATTATAGACATTCCTCCCTACCTATGCTTTAGAAGAGCAGTTTTATGTTTCCCCTATGGTTATGGCTATCTTCTCTGGCCAGAATATTGATTCAATTCTTAAAACTCTGGTTTCTTGATGATCAGGCAGGAACTAGAGTTTAAAATTTAACAAGATCCTAGTTGTTGTATCCTCTTTTAGAAGCATACTCTCTCTGAGATTCATTATATATAGATGTATTAGAGTAAGTATACAGTGATTGAAAGCACATTCCTGTTGTATATAGGTCACAGTAGGTAAAGCCAGTCAAGATTATTTCAGCTTCAACCCACTAGTATCCTGAAAACATGGGTTTAATATTCATGGGACATAACATAGATTTGTGGTATACAATTCTTAGTGTGTGCCATATTGTAGAATAACTAAAAGCATGTTCTGACAAAACTAATTCCATGAAAACCAGACCTGCATCTGTAATGGAATCTTGCCATTCTATCTCTGTAGCAACTTCTTGATGGCATATCATTTGTTGAAAGGAGGAATAAAGTCAGTGATCACAAGCTCCCAGTTGCTTGTTTCTTGCCCCTCATTTGACAGGTTGTTAAGTCATTTTCCTTATGAATAAATCAAACACGTTAATATCTGGGCTCGCAGATGGCTGAAATCTTGTGAGGAGTACAACTTAGTTGAAGTTGAACTGCAGCCCAACCCAGAGAGGAAGTTCATCAATGAGCCACAAAGTGGCTTCTGAGTGTGCTTGGGAGGCAGTACTGAATGCTGATCTCAGCTTTGGCCTTTGTTACAGGCATGCTAGAAATTTGATAGTAGAAACATTTAAACCAGGCTTGGTGGGTGGGAAGATTTTTTTGTTGTTGTTGGACTTTTTCCCGATATCATAGTTCATAATACCATTGTTGTCAGCAGGTCAGAGAATAGGGACAGACTGAAGTCTACACTCAAAGCCACTTAATTTGATTGTGGATTTTTTCCCAATATTAATGTAAGTTCTCATGTTCATATATAATGCAAAGAACCTCATTTTCTGTTCCTAGATTCACTGTCTATTCACAACCTAACCTAATATTTCTTGTCTCTAATCTTTTCAAATGCCTGCGAACAATGAATCAAATTTTCTTTACTCTAAGAAATGCTTAGATTTCTGACCTCTGGCCACCTTTCAGAAGAAGTAGATCACAACGTACACTCTGTGATTTTTATTCATAGGGAGAAATTTCCAACACTGCTTTTAGCATTAACCTTAAGAAAGGGTATAGTGAAGGAGCTGTTCCTTTATGGATTGAATTCAAATTACATACTGACTTGTTCATGAATCAAGATAAGCATTTTCCCTCCTCTGTACATTGGGCAAGTTGGGGGTATAAAGTTACAGATATGAGTTGAGGAGATGTACTGGGTAACAATGGTGGATGAAACAGTTTGTCTTCCTAATTTTCCATGTATGATCTTTTTCAACAGAAAAAAAATTCCATGAAATATTTTAATCAGAAAATTGCATAGTATGAATGGGGAAAGATCATTTTAAATTTATGAATTAAATATATAACTCTTTTAATAAATAAAGATGTCATATTATATATTAGCTTGAATTATAGGACAAATGCATTGAATAGAATCAACTTTAATTCCTTTCAAAATAATGAGCATTTATAAGCAACTGCAAATTTATTGTAACAACATCAACTTTTTAAAGTATAACTTTCAATAGTATGAATTTTCCTGAAGTTATTTTCACTGAAATTTGATTTTAGGATAAATTGAAGCTCTCAAATAGCACCATCTGGTCATCTATTAGGAAGTGTCACATAATAGAGCAGTTTCAAAATGAAAAAGAAATGAAGCAGTGTTGAAAAGGAAAGGCAAATGGTTTCAATTTCCCAAGATCTCTGGATTGACAGAGAACAATTTAGTGACTGTACAAGGGAAGCATCCACACTAGACTGGAGCCATAATAAACCACAGATTTGTGTTTCAGTAGCAAGAGTGAAAAGTGTGCAGCACAGTAACTCTACATGCCTGAAAATAACAGAGTGCAGTCTAACACTTTAGTAGAAATATTTTTACATGATTAAAACTGTCATTTATAAATGCACTACTATTCCATAGCTAAAGTGATGAACTAATGGTTATTTATAAATGTATATCTGATCAGACAATGAACAGAACTGTTGACAAAAGAGATTTTATGACATTTTACAGAATCTTTATATGCATATATATGAATTAATATGCAAAGGAAGAGTGCCAATATGTAACTTGGTTCACAAAAATGCAATAAAGATAAAACAAATTTGCATGTCCCAGGTTTGCTAGGAAAGCATTAGTGATTACCCCTGGCTATAGAATAAAAATTCTAATAACAAATTAAAGTAGGACCTTCCAAAATATTCTCATAAAAATATCAAATATACACATATGTAGCAATATGTTCTAGTTTCTCTTTTTTTTTATATTAATTTTATTTAGCTCTGTATGTGTATGAATGTATGTCTGCATGCAGGTCTGTGCACCCGTGTCGTGCAATGCCACGGAGGTCAGAAGAGGGTCTTGGATTCCCCTGGAGCTGGAGTTCTCCTGGAATTGGAGTTTCAGACGGCTCTCATCCGCCATGTGGGTGCTGGGGATCGAACCCAGGTCCTCTGCAAGAGCAGTCAGTGCTCTTAACCACTAGGCCATAGTTTCTCTTCAATTGCTGTGACAAAATACTCTGACCAACACCAACTTGGGGAGGAAAGGGTTTATTCAGCTTACATCTCCTGAGTCACAGTTCATCACCTATGGAGCCCAAGGCAGGAACTCAGGGCAGTAACCTGGAGGCAGGAGCTGAAGCACAAGCCATGGAGGAATGCTGTTCACTGGCTTGCTCCCCTGGCTCATGCCCAGCTTGCCTTCTTATATGGTACACAACAACCTGCCCAGGGTGGCACCACTCACCGTGGGCTGGGCCCCTCCACACTGCTGGACCATCAAGACAATACTCCACAGATGTGGCCACAGGCGAATCCAATGGAGCCAATTCCCCAACTGAGGTGCCCTCAACCCAGGTGTGTCAAGTTGACACTAAAGCTATCCAGCACAATTGACCCCTTGTCAACTTGACACACAAAACACATCACTATTAAACCACAACCTTTCCAGTTCTTATCCCCAAAGTATAATGTTAACATTGATCACAACCTAAGATAGTACAAACTTAAAAACCCCACAGTCCTTAAAATGTCCAAATGCTTAAAAGTTAACAGTCTATTAAAATCTCTTAACTGTGGGCTGCTGGAAAATCCAAAACAAGTACTGTCTTATTTCAAAGGGAAGAATCAGGCACTCTCAAACAAAACCTAAGTCCAGCAAGTAGCTCAAGGCTGGACACCTGGGATTCGCTCACGATCTTCTGTGCTCCAAAGGGTTTCGGCAGCTCCCCTCTCCGACTCTGCTGTCCCTGGCAAACACAGCTCATCTCGCAGGTCCAGGCCAACTCCATTCCACACCTGCCGCTGCTCTTGGTGGTCGTCCTATGGTCCTGGCATCTCCAAAAAGCTGGGGTTGCCACTGAAACTGAGGCAGCACCTTCACCAATGGTCTCTTCTGACCTCTCCTGGTTCAAAGCCTCAGCTTCTCCCCATGACCCCTGCAATCCTTGGATCTTCACTGCAACCAAGGTGCACTTCCACCAATGGTCTTTTCTGACCTCTCACAGTGCCAAGCCTCAGCTGCTGTGTGTGACCACCTCAAATTTCAACACTGGAACCATATAGGAGATTCTTTCAAGTTACCAAGTCCTTCTTCTGGCTCGAGATGGAGGCTCAGGCACCTTCTGGATCACAGCTTCTGTGTGCTGACCCTGAAGAAATTATTCGTAGAAGATTTCACCACAGTGATGCTGGTCTCTTGTTACTTACAGCTGATTTTTCAGCCCCAGCTAACCAGCATCACTTGTCCCAGTAGAACATAGATTTCACTTCAGGTTCTAGTCTCTTGTTACTTACAGCTGATTCTTCAGCCCCAGCTAACCAGAACCCACAGATTACACAGTCCTGATGATCTCTGCTCCCCTTTGAAACTAGAAACTTCACAAGCCAGGCCTCCATCTTCTACAACTCCTTCAGAAAATCTTTTCCAAGTTTTATACCCATGATCATTAGGCATTTGATGATTTTCCTAGCCCAAAGTTCCAAATAATTCCACAATCCTTCCCCAAAACACCAAGGTCAGGTCTGTCACAAGCAATACCCCACTCCTGGTACCAATTTCTGTTCTAGTTTCTTTTCAATTGCTGTGACAAAATACTCCAACCAACACCAACTTGGGGAGGAAAGGGTTTATTCAGCTTACATCTCCTGGGTCACAGTTCATCACCTAGGGAGCCCAAGGCGGGAACTCAAGGTAGGAACCTGGAGGCAGGAGCTGAAGCACAGTCCATGGAGGAATGCTGTTCACTGGCTTGCTCCCCTGGCTCATGCCCAGCCTGCCTTCTTATATGGTACACAACAACCTGCCCAGAGTGGCACCACTCACTGTGGGCTGGGCCCCTCCACACTGCTTGACCATCAAGACAATACTCCACAGATGTGGCCACAGGCCAATCCAATGGAGCCAATTCCCCAATTGAGGCTTCCTCAACCCAGGTGTGTCAAGTTGACACTAAAACTATCCAGCACAGAATACGCATATTGTATTCTTCCCTCCTCAAGGTCATCAATGTTCAAATCCAAGATAATATTCTTGTCTTACCTACTTTCTTATTACCCTAATTATGTTGAAGCAATAGCAAGTACACCCTCCCACAGGCAAATGCCTCAGTATGAGTCTCAGATCCAAGAGTTCTAAGCAAAGCAATGATTAATATATTTTGATGTTAATAACACATGTAAACTTTCAAAAAATGCCCATGGTTTTTGTTTCTTGACTGATCTACCTTTTTATTTGCTGAGACAAATCTAAACAAGATCTTTGGATAAGAGTCATTTGATGCTTCTCAAGTTCCTTCTCATGGATGTTTACCTACTATTATACACATATATGTATATATGTATATATTATGTGATATATATGTATACATATATTCAAGATATAAGGTTAAAAAAGGACAGTAGGAAAGTAGAAACATTCTTAAAATTTTTCACTGACTCTGTATGTTTGTGTGCATGTTTATCAGCAACTTTGTCTCATTAATACATAAGCAACTTTAAAAATTTACGGTTTATCTTCACATTACAAAATATAGCCATATACATCACTTAGAATGTGTTTTTACCAGTCAGGGTCCTCTAGAAGAATAGAACTGATAGAATGCATGTTGGAAAGGAAATGTGTTAGGCTAGCTTGTATGATGCCTAATGTGTAGTCCAACAATATCTGCCTGACTAATAGAGTGGTTGAAAGACAGTGTTCAATCCACCAGCCTGAAATCCTCAGTAGTCCCAATCTTTCCTAGAAGACCAGGAAGATTCCACTGGCCTTAGATCCACTTTATACAGCCACTGGCCTTAGATCCACTTTTTACAGCTGAAGAAGCTGAGACTTGATATCAGCAGAATATGGCACCATCATTAGCAGCAAGTGGATAAATACATTAACCAAAAATAGATAAGGCAGTCAGGCAAAAATAATAGCTTTTCCATGGACTTATTTATATCTGGGCAGCTGGTTTAGGAATGTGCCTCCCACTCTCAGGGAGGGTCTTCAGTTACTCCTTCCAGATGACTCAAAGACTCACTAGAGCCTTTCTTAGAGGACTACAGATCCAATTAAGTGGACAACCAACATTGGCCATCACAAGTCCACCCCTTATCAACCTGGACCCAATCAGACATTTCTTTATGCTATGCTTAATTTCCAAATGAAGATAATATGAAGTTCATAATTCTATCTAGCATAATGTAACCAATGTCCAATGAAATGCACTTTTATCAACAAAACAGGACATAAACACTCATGAAAATAATAATCCTCATTTTTGTAACTGGTTACAGTCCTTAACTGGTTTGATAAAATCCATTTCTACTGCAGTATTTCTTCTACTGTTAGCAAGCACATCAGTAATTCCTGGAGTTTTTACATCAAGGGGTGACTCACACCTTCATTCATTTGGCTTCAATTAAATATTTGTTGTTTCTCAGGCAGAAGTGCTCCCCCTTGTGGGACAAAAGCTTCTAACAAAGTAGAGCATAAATCAAAAATGTTGCTAGTGCATCACCAGTGGTGATGTGATTAGTGCTATTCCCATTTTCACCCCTTGAGTCCTAAGCTCATGAACCTTGACTGTAGAAAGAACAGTACCAAATACTGGATGCTGACTCAGAGTATAGACAGCCATTTGAGCCACATTGCCTTATCCCTCTCAGCTCCAGCTTAGTAAATAGGCTAAGTTGAACTATAGAGCCAGCTCAAGATACCAACAAGCCTATTCAAGATATTAATATTTACAGTTATATTTCTCTAGAAATAATTTCTCAAACCAGAGTTTGTACTAGGCTAGGTTGTTTGGCGCAACAGACAGAATGAATATGTATTACAAAAAGGATTTCTTAGATTGATTTACATGATAAATGCTGGGCACAGCAATGACTGTACCTTAAAGAGGCTGAGAAACTAGTGGCTGGTCAGTCCATTATGTTGGCTATTTGAAGGATTGGAGGATTCCTGGGGACCAACTGGTCTTTGGTCCACATTGGAAGGGCAAGGAATTTAGGTACTGATATTATTGGAGAATGGGAACAGCGGCAAGCAGCAAAAACAGTAGATGAATTAACCAGCAATGGACAAAAATGGGCAGGCGGAATGCAGCTGGGCTGTTTCTTAAAGGTCCTTTCCACTACAGGTGGGTGTCTTTTGCCCTCAGTACTCTCACAGATCCTACCAAAAGCTTCTTATTAACTCCTGATCCATCCAATCAAGTTGACAACAAGGATTAATTATCACAGTGTTATTTTAAATGTTTATTTAAATTTTTTTTTACGATGAGACTGGGTATTTGTAGAACTCTGAGGTACAGCATGTGCTTAGCATGCTTAATGTCCTATGTTTGAACACAAGTACTCCATCACAGACACATACACACACTATGGTGGTTTGAATGAGAATGTCCCCCATAGGCTTCAAGTACTCGGACATTTTGTCCCAGTTAGTGGTGCTGTTTTGGGAGATCTTAGAAAGTGTCCCCATGCTGGAAGAAATATGTCACTGGGGGCAGTCTTAGAGGGTTCAATGAGGCTTGGTCAGTTTCTAGTTGCTCTCTCTGCTTCCTGTGCTCACTTGAAGATGTAAACCTTGGCTTTCTGCACCAGCTCCCTCCATCTCACCACCATCCCTCCCCACCACAATGGACTCTAATTCCCTGGAACTGTCAATCCTAAGTTCAAATAAATTTCTTTATAAGTTTCCTTGGTTGTGGTGGTTTTATTGTTATGTTTGAAAAACCCACAGAAAAACTCTCAAGCCCAGGATTCAATCTTTGATACAAAATTTATTTAATTTGCTGGTGCACCAAAACCCAGTTAAAAAAGCTAGTGCCCAGGGTTGGGAGGGCAATTGTTGGCACACAAAGGACAAAACACCCCATGCAGGGAAAGATGTGACCTTCATGGCTTGCCACAGAGAGGTTTTAAAGACAAAAACCCACAAACTACAGGAATTTGGTGATGTTATAGAAACATAATTTCAAGGTTATAGAAACACAATGCAAGCAATGGTGACCCTTAAACTGATTGGTTGTGTTTAACAGTGTGAAGCCCCTTGGGGTTCATCATGGCCTCAGGTAGCTCTGGGAACTAAGAACTCAAGAGCAGAGTAGAGGAAATGTACTCTTGCAGTTATGGTCAGAACAGGAAAGGTAGTCATAGGAGCAAATGAACTCAAGGTGGGAGGGAGTAACTATTGGAACCAGACCTGCTTCAACTAGAGACTAACTCCTGCATGGTTAACCCTTTCCTTTTGATCAGCAAAAGAAAAGTGACTAATACAGTCATTGGTACCAGAAAGTGGTAAAGATGTGAAGAGCCTGATCATGTGGGTGTTTAAAGAAATGTGGAAGACTTTAGAACTTTGGGCTAGAAAAGCTGTTCACTGTTGTAAGGAGAGCTTAACTGGCCTTTCTAGTAGGAGCCTGGAAGAAAGCAGTGCTAAGAAAAATGTAGTTCCAGAGGAAAATAAGGACTTAAGTATCAACTGGAATATTTTAGCAAAGAGTCTGGCTGGAGTTTTCCCACAGCCCAAATGCTTGCCTGAGGGTAAGTTAAAAAGCAGTGGACTAATTTCTTTGGCACAGTATATTTCAAGACAGCCTAATGTAGAAATGGTGACATGGCTATTAATGGTTAGCATTATACAGATCTACAGTGAAAAAGAGCAAATGGGGCAGAAAGAAATACAGAATGTACAGTTTGAATTGGCAAAGTTCATGAGGAAGATTAATGTTGGAGCCAAGGCAAGTGAAGGAGAGGATCCCTTTGATAAAGAGATTAAATTGATTAAGGAGAGGCCTAGATATTTACAAGTAAACAATAGAAAGAGAACCTTCAGGGCAAGTCTACACCCATCTAAGCCTCTAATTTTTGAAAGGAAAATACTGAAGGGGTTTCTACTCCAATAAATCCAGGGCAGAGAAAAGCTGTGACTATGGTTGAAGAAGGTCAGGGTCCATACCAAACTTGCAGCTAAACTCAACAGTTTCATTCACATGGTGCTGGCTTTAGAGGCATGAAGGATGCAAGAGTGAAGGGGTCATCAGTTCTTCCTCTGCAGTTTCAGAGAGCCACTGAGGCCAAGCAGAGTCCAACAGGGGCATTCCTGCATGAAGAAGGCCCTAATAGGCCCATTGTATGAAGCTGTGAACATGAAGCTTGGTTAGCAATAGAGAACCCAAGAAGATATTTGAGATGTTAGAGCTGTGAGATATTTGCCAAGGGGAACAGCATGCAAGAAGTGGTACCAGCCTAAGAAACAGATTTATGTTGCAGACAAAGCTGGAAGAGCTGAGTCATCTAAGCCCTTTGGAAGTAAAGTCCCATAAGTCACAATGGATTTGGTGTTTGCCCTGATGGTTTTGGTCTTATTTTGGCCCAGTATTTCCTCACTATACCTCTACTTTGCCCTTTTGGAATGGGAGTGTGTATTTGGTTCTACTGTATGTGGGGAGTATGTAATTTGTCTTTTGACTTTACAGGAGCTTACAGTTAAGAGATTTGCCTGGGTCTTAGAAGAGACTTTGGACTGTAGACTTTTGAATAGTATTGAGACTGGTAAAAACTATGGGGGCTTTTAAGGTTGGACCAAATGCATTTTTCATTTCATATGTTCATGATCCTTGGGGCTAGGGAGTGGAATGTGGTACTTTGAATGAGAATGTCCCCCATAGCCTTCTAGTATTCAGATATTTTATCCCCAAATGGTGGCATTGGTTTTGGGAGGACTTAGAAAGTGTGCCCATGTTAGAGGAAGTAGGTCACTGGGGGTGGGCTTAGAGAGTTCAACAAGCCTTGCCAGTCTCCAGTTGCTGTCTCTGCTTCCTATGCCCTCTTGAAGATGTGAACCTTGGCTTTCTGCTGCAGCTCCTGCCACCATGCCTCCCTGCCACAATGGACTCTAATTCCCTGGAACCATCAATTGTAAGCTCAAATAAACTCTTCCTTTTGTAAGTTCCTTTGCTCATGGTGGTTTTATCACGGCAACAGAAAAGTGACTAATACACTAATCAATAGGGAAAAAAAACACAAGTTAGAAATATCAAAATGAAATTTCCCTAATTTGAAAAATGGAGAAAATGTTTAGGCAACAATTGACTACAATATTTAATGTAAAAATTATGGCATAGAATTTAATAACAATAGAAAAAGTTATCATCAAACATAAATTGTCTCAGTAATTACTCATTTAAGAGTTTGATTTCTAAGAGAGCTAATCTAAAACTCCTATGTCTATATTTGGAAATCAAACATAAAATTTAAATCATTTATTAATACTCCAGGATAGAGAGCCTGTCTTTATCTACTCATAAACCAGAAATATTAACTAAATATTACACATAATTTCCTAACATCAAAGTTAATACTATTTACTGTTACTTTTTCAATTAGTAACATAAAATAATTTATTTTCCCTTCTTTTTTATTAATTCCAACTCTCAAATAATAATGACAAATGTAAGATAAAATGAGCTGATATACAGAAAAATGGGAGAAGTAGTGATGCAGTGATGGACACTGCATGCTGCAGCACTGACCTACCATGGAAGATATTCCCAGTGGTGCAGTTGTGGCATGATGACAGTTTTCTGATTGGATTTGAGATAGTTTTCATAAAAGGAATTCACGTTTGGTACTTGTGGTAGTTTGAATGAGTGTCCCCCATAGGCTTTAAGTATTCAGACATTTGTCTCCAGTTGGTGGCACTGTTCTCGGAGGTCTTAGAAGGTGTGGCCATGCTAGAGGAAGTATGTCACTGGGGGCAGGCTTAGTGAGTTTAACAAGCCTTGCCATCTCCATCGCGCTCTCTCTGCTTCTTGTGCTCATTGTGAGATGTGACCCTCGGCTTTCTGCTGTAGTTCCTGCCACCATGCCTCCCACCACAATGGACTATAATTCCCTGGAACCGTCAATCTTAAGCTCAAATAAACTCTTCCTTTTATAAGTTCCTTTGGTCATGGTGCTTTATATTAGTCACAGAAACGTGACTAATACAGTACTGTATCTCTCATCAAAATCTTACAGTTGAGAATAAATGGGCCCTACAATGGGAATGTATTACTGTTATTTTACTAAATAGATACATCATGTTACCTTCTGTTTACACTTATATAGATTAGTATTGTAGCCTTGATCAGAGAATCAGTAGGCATCAGTAAAAACTGACTCCCAACTGGTCAAAATGCTGGGAATAAGTGAATATGTAATGCTCAGATTTAAATAGGACATTGACTTCACTCCCATACCCTCTACTCCACAGTGCTCAGGGAACATTACAAAAAGAGGGGTCAGAAACAATATAATAAGTGGATGATAGGGAGGGGTGCTGTGAAATATCTTCTGGACATGACATGGCCATTGCTTTCATGAGCTCACAGCAGCTGTAGTTACCTTCACAAGATCTGCAAAAGACTGAGCTTGTCAGCAGTGCATCAACTATGAAAAAGGGTCCCATGTCCTTTGAGGAACTCCTGCCAGTCAAAGGCCTACTAGAGGGGATGAAGTCCATTCCTTCAGTGGTATAGTCACTGGTACATTGCCGTGCTCCACTAGGTAACTTCACATATATGCTCATGCAGGCGATTCTAATTATACTCAATGCTAACCAACAAACACACAAAAATCACAGTATAAGGGGAAAGTTTTAGAAAGGAGGGGTCCAGAACAACTCTGATGGGGATCTGTGGGTAATGTTGACGAATAAGCTCAAATTATAGTAAGCAAATCTATCAACTAGGAAAATAATAGATTTTAAAATAATATTAAAAAGAAAGGCTATGAAGCAGAGCATCATATAAGAAGGAAATTTTGTAAAATGACAAAACTTTCTTTTGCTTTACATTTCTTTCTTTAAATTTTTATTGAGTGCATTTCATACATTTCTCAATCAAATTTAGACTCATTCCCCTATCCATGATCCCTGCCCACCCCTCATGCTCCCCCCTATCAGAGCTCATGGACTCTGTCATACATGTTAAGTCCTGTCTTGCACCTTTTTCTCAGTCTTTTATAACTTTTAGGATGCACAATTTACTGTTTTGGTCAGTTCTTTGAATAGGATTTTCTCTCTCTCTTTTTGTTCCCTTTGATTTTATATTATTTCAAAATATGCATATATACACTCCACACATAAATCAAAATTACAAAATCTGAAAATAAACTATAAATTAATTCCAAAACACATTTAGAGATTCACATTTTCACAGTAATGTTGCATGCAGGTAAAAAGAAGAATAACTTTACATTCTTTTTTTTTAGAATATGCATACATATCTTCCACCCATATATGGTAATTACAATGTGTGAATACAAGAGGTAGGTCAATTCTAAAGCCCATTAAGAGATTCATATTATAATAGCACAGTTGCTTTCAGATAAATTGAAATATAATAATAAATTTGCTCAGTTTGCCAGCCAATTGGGGATTTGGTGATAGCATCCACAAATGAGGGAAACCATTCACCTTTTTTTTTTTTTCGGGGACTGTGTTACTTCACTTAACATAATGGCTTCGAGTTCCATCCACTTACCTGCAAAGTACATGATGTCATCTTTCTTTGCTGCTGCATAGAATTCCACTGTGTAGATGTACCACATTTTTGTTATCCAGTCATCAGTTGAGAGGCATTTGGGTTGGTTCCAGTTCTTTGTTATTGTGAAGAGAGCTGCAATAAACATAGCTGTGCATGTATCTTTGTGGTAGGATGCATCTTGTGGGTATATATTGAGGTGTGGTATGGCTGGGTCAGGTGGTAGGCTCATTTTGAGTCTTTTAAGGGTTCTCCACACTGCTTTCCACAGTGGTTGTACCAGTTTACATTCCCACCAGCAGTGGATGAGTGTTCCCCTTTCCCCCACCCCCTCTAGCATTTGGTGTCTTTTGTTTTCTTGATCTTTCCTAGTCTTACTGGAGTGAGATGATAGAAGTGTGGTTTTAATTTGCATTTCCTTAATTATTAATGATGTTGAACACTTTTTAAGTTGTTTCTCAGCCATCTTTACTTCCTTACTGGTGAAGTCTCTGCTCATCTCTTTACTCCATCTTTTTTTTTTCTTTTTTCTTTTTCTTTTGTTCTTTTGAGATAGGGTCTTCCTGTAGCCCCAGCTGTCCTGGAACTCACATTGTAGACCAGGCTGGCCTTGAACTCACAAAGATCCGCCTGCCTCTGCCTCCCAAGTGCTAGGATTAAAGGCATGCACCACCACACCCGGTTCTTTACAGTAGGTCATTTATTTTCTTACTTCTTTATTTTTTAAGTAGTTTATATTCTGGATGTTAATGCTCTGTCAGGTGTATCAATGGTGAAGTTTTCCTCCCACTCTGTGGGATTTTTCTTCACTTCCTTGACTGTTTCTTTAGCTGTACAAAAGCTTTTGGGTTTGATAAAGTCCCACTTGTCAGCTGTTCTCCTTATTTCCTGTGCAGCTGCTGTTTGATTTAGAAAGTCTTTTCCTACACCTGTGTCTTGTAGGTTGCTGCCAACTTTTTCTTCTATCACCTTCAGGGTTTCCTGTTTTGGGTTGAGATCTTTGATCCACTTGAAGTTTATTTTTGTATAGGGTGAGAAGTACGGGTTTAATTTTGCTCTTCTACAAGTGGTGATCCAGTTTTGCCAACACCATTTGATGAAGATGCTATCTTTCCTCCATTGAGCTTTTTTGGCCCCTTTGTCAAATATGAGGTGGCTGAAGTTATATGAGCTCAAGTTTGGATCTTAAATTTTGTTCCATTGGTCATTGGGTCTGTTTTTTTTTGTTGCTTTGTTTGTTTTTCGTTTGTTTTGTTTGTTTTTGTTCGCCAGTACCAGGCTTTCTTTATGATTATAGCCCTGTAATATAGCTTGAAGCTGGTAAAGTAATTCCCCTCTATCACTTTTCACTCTGGATTGCTTAGCTAGTCAGAGGTCTTTTTTTTCATATGAATTTAAGGATTTTTTTCCAAGTCTGAAAAAACTTAAATTTTTTTCTGACTGTTATGCTCTTACTATTCTAACCTTGCAAAATAGTTGCATTAAAAACTTTTATTGATATTTGAAATTTTCATATGATATACTTTGTGTATTTTAGATCCCCTCATAGATCTAAACCCTCACCTTAATTAGCCCCTGCCATGTATATATATATATATATATATATATATATATATATAATAAGGCCTACAGAGTCTAATTTGTGTCTCCCAAATATTCTTCCTAAGAGTCTCATGATTGAAAGACTGTCTCTCTTATCAGCTGTCCATTGCCACAATTTCCTTAGTGGAGTTGGAGCTTCTTACCCAGTTTCTCATGTCTCTGCTGGGAATTTTGTCTACAAGGGTAATTGCCTTGCATATGACTTGTGCATATTGTTACCATTCCTGTGAGCTCACGATAAAACCATTTTCTTGTAGTCATGCACCGCCTCTGGCTCTTACAATCTTCCAGGACAATCCCTTATGCCTTTGGAGGCAGATATTTGACACGTGCATCCTATTCTGGGATAAAAATTCTGTATTCTCTTGCTCTCTGCATGTTGGCTAGTTGTAGGCTTCTGGGTTAATCACCACGTAGTGCACATGGAAACTTCTCTAGTGAGAGCTGTGAGATGAATCAATCTTTGGATATAGCAATAAGTCATTAAGTGTCAGTTTAAAACAATAATAATTATTAGAAAACTGTTAGGTTCTCCAGTCTGTTCTGTGACAAGACTTATCTAGCCTCAGGTTCCTAGGTGTGATATCAATGTCAGGTATGGGCTGTATCCTATGAAGAAGACCTTAAATCTAACTAAAAACAGGTTGGTTATTCCCAATATATTAGGGCCATTATTATATTGGGGCATATCTTGCTTGGCTAGTTGTTATTATAGTTCACAAGATTAAAAGCCAGATAAGGTAGATGGATATTTTTTTTCCTTCCAGTAGCATGAATAACACCCTCTAACTTTGAATCCAACAAGTGCTGATGAGGTTCTGAAGTCACCATCAGCTTGGTTTTCTTTATTTTCTTTTTCTAGTTCTTTTTTTATTCATTATTTTTATTTTACATATATGACTGTATGCTGGGGCTAATTCCCCAGCCACCGCTGATGCTCTGTGAAGAGGGCTCAGGAGAGAAGGTGGACTGGCCACTGATTGGGATGGGGCTGAGTCAGGGAATGAGTGCTGACAATCCGGAGGAGTGCGTCTAGGCAAAAGTTCATTTTATTGTATCCAGCAGTGGCTTATATCTCTTTGGCAAGTAGGGTGGGAGAAGTGAAAGTGACAGGGATCCTGGGCCAGTGGTAACCGGGCTTCTCAGCCATGTCCAGGCAACCGGGCTTCTCGGCAGCATCTAAGCGACCAGTAGCCTTGTCTAGGCAATTGGCAGCCACGTCTAGGTGACCGGCCTTCTCAGCATGCCCAGGCAAAGCTGTTTTTTCAGGTAAGGCTATGCTGAGTCATTCCTATGCAGAATTGACTTACTTTTGAAACTTACAGACAAGTCGCCAAACTTTAGGGCAGGCACAAGAGATTACTTTTGGGCCCCATGGCTCAGCAGGGCCAACAACTGTATTGCCTGCATGTAAATTCACCTGTGTTGTGCAATGCCCACGAATAAGAAAAGGGCATCAGTTCCCCTGGAACTGGAATTAGGGATAGTTGTTAGCTGCCATGTGGGTGTTGAGAATTGAACCCAGGTCATCTGTAAAGCAGTCAGTTTTCGTAATAGCTGAGCTCGCTCTACAGCTAATATTTGTAATATCTTCAGCAGTTGGGTCTTACCATCCACTTTTATGGGTTAATCAAGAGTAGGGTCTATGACACCAGAAGTCAACAGCTTCTATTGAGGGAATTCATATCTGGTATTAAGGATTTTTTCTTCTTTGAGTCATTACCCTATGATGTCCCCTGTTATAGAATAACTTTTTTTAATCACTTTTTATGATGTATACGTATATACTTTGAGACATTTCTATAATGGTTGGTTTCAGTATGGCTTTCTTTTTTTAATATTTATTTATTTATTTATTTATTTATTTATTTATTTATATGAATGTACTGTCTGCATGTAGGTTTGTGCACCCATGTCGTGCAATGCCACGGAGGTCAGAAGAGGGTGTTGGATTCCCCTGGAACTGGAGTTCTCCTCAAATCGGAGTTACAGATGGTTCTCAGCTGCCATGTGGGTGTTGGGGATTGAACCTGAGTCCTCTGAAAGAGGAGTCGGTGCTTTTAACCACCAGGCCATCTCTCCAGCCCCCAGTATGGCTTTCTATAAAGGATTTTGATGCTACTTATTGATTTTTCCTACATCCTGCTCTGCCTGCCCATCCCATTCTCCACTCCATTGAACCCTTCCTAGTCTCATGTTCACCTTTCCCCTTCATATTACTGGGAGGGCTGGTAAATCAAGTTGCATAAATTTTATTTTCCTAATATAGTTCTCTTCTAAAATTGGAAAATATTTTATTCAGTGTTGGTGTGCATTTAAGTTTAATCTTATCATTGGAAAAATAGAACCTCAGTATGAGAAATGACTTTAGAAATCAAATAGCTACTCAAACATCACAGTGGTGTAGGCCTTACCTTACAAATGAAACAAGTATATCAGTAAATCAGGTGAGAATAGAAGTATATTGGATGAGTTTGGGACTGTTGCAAATCACAAAATTTCACCTCTCTCAGCAACCTGAAGCTGTACAAAGTATCAGAGTAGTTACAGAGTTTGGAAGTCACATATTTAATTCAAGTAGAGTCATGAATTGTAAGAATGGATAAGTTAACAATGAACTACAGACACAATGGTATATAATACTCATCTAAGTACGTAGTAAGCTATGCTATCTCTATTTATCTAACTATATTTTGCTACATTTGCCCAAAGATTAAAACTGCTAGTGACCCATTTCTCAAATGTGTTCTGTTATTAAGCAACTATAGT
Source organism: Rhizomys pruinosus (assembly GCA_009823505.1). Classification (NCBI taxonomy): domain Eukaryota; kingdom Metazoa; phylum Chordata; class Mammalia; order Rodentia; family Spalacidae; genus Rhizomys; species Rhizomys pruinosus. The sequence continues at coordinate 490,523 of VZQC01003168.1, forward strand.
ATGACAGTAATTTCTTGGGATCATTATACAATGCCTTCTCGAGATTTGCCTCTGGTAGCTATAGCAACTAGAACAGAATAATCTAGATCTGACTGAATCTGTGGTTATGGTAATGGAGCTACCGATACTTTCTGGGGGATAGAGGATATTCACCTTAATTTTTTTCCTCCCCCACATGTAAATGATCTAGGAAAATGCAGAATATAAGGTGTACTTGAAGCAGGGCTCCACAAGGAGTTCCATGAAGTCACCATACATGATGGGGCTGAGCCACAGATAATGGATTAGTTCCTCACCTCTGTTTTGTATGAAGACCAAGTGAACTCATTGGATTTTACTGAGATTTCTGGACACCTACAATCTGGGGTGACTAGATGCTCATTTTTGTTACCAGGAATTTCAGCTGTCCCACTAGAATTTCCACATATTACTAGAAAACAAAACAAAACAAACAAAAGACATGTCCTGTCTTGGTACTCTCAGCACTCTCAATCAAAAACAAACAACAAAATTCTTTCCATCTGGGTATGGTAGCCCACAACTTTAATCCCAACATTATGGAGGCAGAGACAGGCAGATCTCTTTGAGATGGAGGGTACTCTGGTCTACTTGGCGAGTTACAGGCCAGTTGGGGAATCCATTGTAAACAATGGGATTTTTATTTACTAGTCCATGGTGTCTGGTGAGGGCATTATTTCCCTTTATAGAATGATTCCATTTAAACTCTTTATATTTTGTATATGGATATGTATATATTTTAACTGACTTTGACAGTAATAGGTTTTCAAATTATTTTAGGCCCTTCATGCTAGTTTTCCCCACCCATACCCCCTCCTCTACCTTGCTCTACCATTCACATCCCATTTAACTCTTCATATCACAATATCTCTCTCTCCAGATTTATGTCACTACATTCTATCTGCCTCCTATAAGCAGGACCCTTATTTGTTTCTTAACCATTATGGATTTTTCCTCTGAAATATACATATCTAAATATTTAAAGCTAGCTAGCATTCATTTATGAGAGAATATGTGGCATTTGTCTTCCTAGATCTGTATTACCTCACTCAAGATGACTGTTTCCATTTCCATTCATTTACCTGCAGATTTCGTAAATTATTTTCTTTTTATTTTAGTTTTTGTTTTCTTTATTACTTTTATTTTCTTCTCAAAGTATGTCTCATACTAGGAAAATGCTGTCAGTACTTCAACTATTTTTTTTATTTTTTTGTTACTTCTTTATATTTTTTATTTTTTAACAATAAGTAATAATTTATGAGTACAAGCATCCTTCATGTAAAACCAATTTGCAAGCAGTTGTGCCCAAAACCACACAGCCCAAGGGTCCAAACATCCAGCTGGGAGGGGCTTGTATGTTCCATCAAGTTGATCAAATAAGTGTCCAGACTATATTGCTGTAGTTTCACCGTTCACCCCAATTGCAGCCCTTACATTCTACCATGCCCCCTCTTCTGCAGATTATTTCCTAGGCTTAGAAAAGGGGCACAGGTGGACGAGAATCAAAAGTTTCTACTTTCTCTGGAGCTGTTGTTTTGGACTCTGGTCTGTTCTGGCTGTTTCCTTTCATGGGCTGACAGTTTGTCCAGGAATAACCTTTCAATCCTACTAATGAAGAACAAGCAATTAGATATATAGGTATTTAAGCAGCACTAATAGTTATGGTAGGTTACTTTAGCATAGACACATGTTTGGATATGTTAATCCATGAATTACAATTTTCCCCCCTGTTAAATATGACAGGGTCTTACTGTGGCTTATAACATCTCCTAACCTGTAGAGGATGTAAGCTTGTGGCATCAGCCATGGGTTATTTCTCCAAGGGGAGAGCCAATAGCCAATTAGATTTGGGATATACAGGCACATGGCTGCCTCTGCTGCACAGTATTTCCAGGCAGGTGAGGTGTAGCTGGTGCTGACGGTGGAGTCTTGCTTGACTCAGGGAGACCCATATTTGCTTTATTGGTTTAGTGGCCTTTGGTAACACTCTCTGGCATTCCAGAGGCCATCTGTACACTTGCATGTGTGGTCTCAATACATCCCTCCCATGTTAACGTCAGGTCTTCGGCAGCAGGGTCTTATTGCCTCTCCTCCTGTAGGTATCCCAACTTAGAGGCAAGGAGCCCTTACCTTTTGTGGGGCCTTGGATCCCCTGGCCAACATCCACCTGGTAGAACAATCCATTGCTGATGTCAGAGCTCCTGTATTAATATATTTTGCCTGAGTGCATAGCCCTAGGACTTTAGTATTATATTTGGTTCTGAACAGAGAGTAATCCCTTCCACAGTTCCCATGTCTAGTAGTCAATTAAAGAAAGCAGTTTTACCGGTTTTATAAGAGATTACCTCTACAATAGTTGTCTCCAATTTACAGTTAGAGAACTGACACTCATCATCATCATCATATTCTCCTTGTTCGATGGAGGGGAGGTAAGAAGTCTCTCATATTAAAACTTTGCGGCACCTAGAAAGGTAAGTTTCCTTGAGGACTCTTATAAATAGTTGTTACAAGTAGGATCCACAGAGGTATTAGATGTCTGTCTGTAGCAGTCTGAGTTTTTTCTTCCTTTCAATCTCAGACAGGCAACCTTTCTGCTGGCACTTCCGGGTCATCCACACAATGCAAAGCTGTATCTTTTCTTTCTCAGCCATTAAGTTGGTGACATTTTGACCTGTTGGAACATACAAATCTTTCCCATATTTAGTTTAAGATTTGATTGCAAAGTTTTTTGAAAAATGTTTCATACATATCTGTATTTCCCCTTTTATTTTAAGTTTTTTGTTTTTTGACCCATGAGTCTCAAAAGGGGCAGTTGTATTACGCATACCGATAGGCTGGAATCAAGGTGCAGATTTCACTCAAATTCACCCAAGCTGTTTTTGGGTGACTATATGTGGTTAGCTTGGGAAGCAAACTTAATTTTTTATTAAACATCTTACAGGTAAAAGAGAATGCTACAAGATGATACTGTAGTTTATAGAGAACATTTGTATGTGTCAATCCCAAAGTTATTGTTAACAAGATTTTAAGTAAAAAATTGTGGACAACAACAATTTATATTTCCAATTGACTCAGGTGCATTACCGTGTTTTATCAGAAGCCTTTAAACCAGGTTGTTTAATATACACATATTTACGTGTACTAAGTCCTAAAACACCAAGTAACCGACAGAATCTGGGGAAACTGGATACTTGTTGAACTCACATCAATTAATATACGTTAATCAAATATACACCCGTGTCCTCTCACCACCCTCCCGATTCACCATTCAGTCAGTTTTCTGATGCAATCTTTCTGTTGTTGTCTTTTTAATATGCATCTCTCTCCATAAGAAATATTATAACTGGGTTATTGGCACTATCCACAGATGAGAGATACCATTCATCATTTGGTTTTGTCTGTTAGTTTCTGTTTAATTTTTTTTTTTTTATTAATTTTATTTATTTCTGTATGTGTTTGAATGTACTGTCTGCATGCAAGTTTGTGCACCCGTGTCGTGCAACGCCGCGCAGGTCAGAAGAGGGTAACGGATTCCCCTGGAACTGGGGTTCTCCTGGAATTGGAGTTTCAGACGGTTCTTAGCCGCCATGTGGGTGCTGGGGATCGAACCGGCGTCCTCTGTAAGAGCGGTCGGCGCTCTTCACCGCTAGGCTATCTCTCTTAACAGCTAAATAATATCCCATTGTGTAAATGCACTCGATTTTCATCATGTCCATCGACTTGATGGACATCTAGGCTATGCCCATTTCTTGGCTATTGTAAATAGAGAATCAATGACCATGGATGAGCAGTTATTTCTATACTAGGATATAGAGTCCTTTGAACATATATCTAAGAGTGGTATGGCTGGATCATGTGGTAGGCAGATTTCTTGCTTTTTGAGGAAAAAATTATGTGAGGAACCAACCAGCTTTCTGCTCATACTTAAGGCCCATTTCACAAGATGGAGCCCATACTCGTCACTGTTTCCAGGGCTACCTGTGGCTAGACAAGTTAATGTTATGGGGAGAACCTGATACTAGTATTCTTCTAAGTGGATATACTATCACAGAGCATCTTTGTGAAGCAGAAGGTGATTAACACAGAGACGAACAAAAAATAAATTCACAAAAATAAGAAAGTAAGGAATTCTCATGCCTAAATGGGACATCTATTTGCATGCCTTCTCTTCCTAACTAAGGTTTAGCAATCATTTATGAAAAGAGGTAGGAAAGATCATAAGAGCAGAGGTAGTAGATGAATAACAAGAAAACCATGTTTCCTGGGCATAACAGGGCAGTTTCACATATGAGACCAAAACACTAGCAACAGCATGCATAAGACCAATACAAGCTCAAAAGGTAACATCTCAGCAAGAATAAGAGAAGTTAGCAAGAGCCGAAGCCCTAGCTAAGGAATGATGGGCAATTAATAGCTGCAGGGTATGATGGCAGGAAGGTTAACTAGGCTCCAGGGAATGGATTTACACCCAAGAGCACTTGAGTAATACAAATTAGTCTTGATAAGCCTTTAAAAATATAATATTAGAGGACATAAACCTGGGATAGTGTTAAAAATATGAGGGTGAAGGTGAGGAGTTTGAATATGATCAAAATATATTGATGGGAATTCTCAATGGAAACAATAACAATACTACAAAATTTAAAATAAAAAGGACTCAATAGTAAGTTCAAGGACAATATTAATATCCTTTGAAAGAAATTCTCAGAGTTGGATAGATGGCTCAATGGTTAAGAGGACCAGTTGCTCTTGCAGAGGACCTGGGTTCAAATCCCAGCACCCATATGACAGCTAACCACTGTCTGTAACTCGAGTTCCAGGGGAACTTGACCCCTTCATCAGACTCCCCAGCCATTGCACAACATGCATGAACTCTCACACATGCAGGGAATACACTCATACACATTAAAAATGAAAAATAAAGAAAATATTAATACCTCAGGGAGCATGGTGTAAATTTTGGCACATGCCTATAAGATAGATGGAAATGAGAAAGAAAGGGTTGTGCCATTTAAGTTAAGATTGCATTGAGGTATATAGGCAAATTACAAGTTTCAAATAAGGAAATAGAGATAGCTTTTTTCTGGAGCCAATTTTAGTGACATGACACAGGAACACAGATTTCTTTCACTTCAAGTACCTATTCAAAAATAACAGTTTGATGAAGTTTATATAATAATAGAACAAAATAATAAATACAGCACTTTACAAATACATTGGAGAAAACAAATAGTCAGGTTAAAGAAAAGCAGGCAAACCTCTGCTACAGGCCTCAGGTGCTATCTGATGGTGTCCTTAGCATTTTGGTTGGTGGAAACTAGAGTTTTGTTCATACATTCCAGAAAATTTTGTCTGTTAGTCATAGATGTCAGGTAAGATGGACAAGTAGGTAATGAATGGCTATTTAGGGGGCTAAAGTTATCCAAAGGTATTTGCTATTAGGCTCTAGACATGCACTTTTGGAACCTGTCCATAGTCACTGATGTTCTAATCAGCTAATCTGCCTTGTAGATTGTTGGGTGGAAAGTGCAACTTCTTTCAAGGAACTTGTTCACAGAAGTCAGAAGTCAGCCACATGGAAAACAAGCATTCACATGGCACAGAGGGGAGTCTTAGAGAGAGAGTAAGGAAGGGCAGAATACCAGAAGAAGCATACTTAAGCTCTGGCGGGGATCCAAAAGAAAGACACAGAAGACAAGAAGAAGGAAAAGTTGTACACTACTTGGGTCAGGAATTTGAAAGGTGGGAAGACCCCAAGTACATTACAGTGTCTCTGTAACAACTGCACAGTGGAAGGAATAATAATTCCTTCTTCCTCTTTAGCTTGATTTAAGGTAGACTCGCCTTCCTGAAGGTGTTCTTTTAGCTTAGTGATTGGCCTGTCCAAATGCAATGTCAAGTCTTCACCAAGCCTAAAGTTTCCATTCTCTTGAGGAGAAGGACATCTTTTTTCTCTTATTCAGTCTTTACCAATGGTGTAACATTTTTGGCTCCCTGGGAAATGTATATTAGAATACTTCACAGAACAGATGAAGATGCTGAAATAAGATTATTTCACTACATATAAACAGTGTGGGATAATCTAAACTTTCTTTTGGATGGACTTTTCTCAACATCAGACATGACACCTGCTGCAGAGATGGAGCTATGGATCCAGTGACCATTCTGAATGGGCTTACATACAGGGAGGGACTATGTGTCTGAAAAGCTGGGGGCACAAGCAGGTGGTGCTCTCTAGGAACTCACCGATGCCATGGATGACAAGACTGTGGAAAGCCCCAGCCCAGTACAAAGGGGAATGAGGGCATTAACGCCACTCCATAAGTGAAGGTTTCCCCTATTTGCCCTATAGGAACAGCCCATTAAATTCAATAAAATGTTCCTGAGACTCTGTTCTCAGTCAGTCTCGAGAGTCTATATGGTGGGAGAGGAGACATGGCATCAATATATCCATGAGTCGCCACCAAATGAGCAAGGTGAATTTGAGAAGGGAGATGAGTTTGTATTTGTTATGGGGGAAGAGGTTCCGGAAACTGAAGTGAAGCTGGAGGAGAATGCAGAAGGATTTCTGGCATGGTGGATTATCTGCATAGTATTGGCATGTGCAGCTGCTGTGGCATGGATTGCAAGGTAGACTTTAGATTCAGAACTAGAATGAAGCCACTTAGGTGGATAGAGTTGATGGGAAAAATTCCTGGCTGGCCAACTGTTCCTAAGTGGTACAAAGTAGCATGCTTAATTGAACAGTGGTATCCACCATTAGAATATGTAGATGTATTGAAAAAATGCCGAGGGTCTAGAGCAAACTTCTCAAGGCCTGGGAGTACAGAATCGAGGGCTGAATGTGCAACAAACTGTGGCCAAGGTGACACAGACTTTAGTTTATGTTATTAAAGAATTATTTTCTCAAGGTCAGTTGAGGATCTGGTCCTCAAGGGACACTCAGGGTTTTTTTTTTTGGGGGGGGGTAGCCCCTGGCTCCTTTTGGCTTTTCAACCACCATTTCCATCCCCTCAAGGACACAGTTAGGTCTTGCTAACTGTGTGGCCTTATGCATCCAAAAGGAAAATATAACCAGAAATAAATAATTAGTAAGGTCTGAGAAATTGTACTTCAGATAAAACTTGAGAATCCTCCAAACCTTCAATGCCAGATGGGGACTACTAAGATATCCAGCTTGTGGACTGAGTGGCTACTGGGACTTCAGCCTCTTCAGAGTGTAAACTGTCATTGTTGGACTACCCAGGCTGTGTCATGGAGGCCAGTGCAAGAAGATCAAGACAGGACACATGCTTGCTAGACCTCATTTGGGTGACAATGGGGGGGGACCCCAGTGTGGAGCACAGGGGCAGGATTGATGGTTGTTTGGGTTTGCCAAGGAGGAACCTTCAAGCACTTCCTTGGGGAAAACATGACATGTTTTGGTAAAAAAAAAAAAAGAAAGAAAGAAAGGAAAGAAAGAAAGAAAGAAAGAAAGAAAGAAAGAAAGAAAGAAGAAAGAAAATCCTCCAACTCAGGTGATATGTGTACGTATGTATGTATGTATGTATGTATACATATACACACATATATATATATATGTGTATGTGTGTATATATGTATGTTATATATATGTGATACAAGTAGGAGAAAAATGGAATTTCCATGTTAAAGCATCATTGTATTTTAATACTTTTTTTTGGTATCCCAAGTTTAACTTATGTTACTTTGATGCAATGTGTACTCTAAAGTTCAACTTAAAATAAAATTTTAAAAAAGATTTATGATAGAAGAGGCATCCCAAAGAGAGATTGAAATTCTTTTTCTGTTCCACTTGTTTTTAATATAATACTTTTATTGATTTTTTTTGTATTTCAGAGATCATTTTTCAGTTCAGTTTAGACATATTTCCCTTTCCCTTCCCCCAACCCCACCCCAGATCATGCATTCTGCCATACATGTCTTTCATCTTTCTCTTAGTCTTTTTAAGATTTTTCTCTGTAAATGTTTATTGTTTGGGGCAGAATTTAACTATATCAGTCCAATCTTTCACCCAGTCCTTATGGGGCTGTTGTTCCCTCCCAATTGTATTGCTCCAAAATATGCCTATATAAACATCATATTTATCAGAATTATTTACCTTAAAATATTATTGAGATACTATAACAAAGAACTCAGCTAATCCCAGGTACTAAACACGTGGAAGATAATTAATTACTCTGTGCATCTATTGTCCATGACCATAAAATTATTTTGTACTACTTCACAACTCTTCCCATTTCTACTATCCTGGATTCTGCAGTTCTCAGTATTCCAATTGTCGTTCTTCCCAAGTAACTGAAATGTCAAAAAAAGGCAGCACTCAAAGCTATAAGAATTCAGCATAAGCTCCTTTCTCAGAGTTGACAGCTCCAAATTGACCTCATTTCCAAACTGAGCTCAAGCTCCTGAGGAATTAGCAGTCTGCTAGATGTTTTACAATCAAGGATTAACAGCCCCTGCTATTTCTAACAATGTATGCCACACTGAGGCAAACTGCCCTACTAGCTAGTTGTTTTCCTAAAATTGACATTTTCTGAAACTAGCTTATTAACTGTAGTTAATTCAAAAGATTCCACTTTCTATAATTGGCCCATTTTTAATGGTTTTAGTGTAACCTTCAGTGAAAGGCCACTCACTGTCACCCTGAGGAAAGACTAATGGGAACTTAACAATTCTCTCCATGAAGAAGAATATTCTCCCATTAACCTTTTAAATGCAATTAAACAAGTTTATTAAAAAGAAAAAAAATATTTATTAAACTGCAAGAGACTTTTCATTTTAAGATATATTAATCTCACTCATTTCACTATCAAATCCAAACCAATTTAGATGGTGTATTGTACTTGTCATAGAAGGAAAAAAAATTTAAGGTTATCATTACCATATAATAATTTTAATGATTTTAAAAGCCAATAAACACCTATATAATCCAATTGTCTTCTTTTTTCTTTTATTTATTATTTTTATTTTAGGTGTATTAGTGTATTGTTTGCATGTATGCAAATGTACCTGTGTCATGCACTGCCATGAAGAGGTCAAAAGATGGCATCAAAACCCTGGGAACTGTAGCTATGATGGTTGTTAGCCACCATTTGAGTGCTGGGAACCAAACCTGGGTCCTCTGTAAGAGCAGCCAGTGCTTTTAAACGCTGAGCCATCTCTCCACGCCCAGACTATCTTTAATAATCCCACTTATACTTACTATAAGAGATGATAACATATTGAATAGTGGTCTATTGAATGTAAGGATTATTGAATGCAAGATCTATACTATTTACTACTTCTCTGTAATGGTGTAAATTTGATGGTTGCTTCTTACAAATCACCTAAAAAGTATGAATCAAAATTAGTGACAAGAAAAGAATATCATTGACTGAGTTTAATATGTTGTATTTATGAGCTAAATCTTTTGCATATGTAATGAGAAAGTTATTTTTGAAATAAAAAAGAATCAGTTCTATTAAACTACTTTTAATATTTTATTTATTATCTTTTAAAAATTTTATTGAATTTTTGTGTATTTGAAATAGACCATCTCAATTATTATTATTATTACCCACTTCCCCACAGGCACCTTCTCAGAGACCCCCCAGTGGAACTCGAACATTCCGTCATCTCTGTGAAGGCCTAGTTTGTCAAGTTAGTATTCCCAAACATTCCTCAGTGAAAGTTCATCCTTTGGGGTCCAGTCAGCCTGCATAGAATCCTTCCCTTTAAAATTGGCTCTTAATCAACCAGCAGTTACCGGTTGCCAATAATTCCTCGACTAAAATGACTAAGATTGGGGCTTATTGTCCGTTTCCACAGATCTGTGCTGGGGTTTTGTCTGCTTGAGTTGGCATGCTGACACCACTGTGACCATTCCCTTATCTTGAGATCATCTGAAATCCCCACACTGCAGCAGAGACCTTTAGCAGAGGTACAGACAATTCCAGACTGCCTGAGAGAATGTTAATTTTAAAGCATATTATAGTTTTATTTATTCTAACAACAATTTCCAAAATGGCCAACTCTATTCTGCTTTCTTCAGCTCTTTTCATATCGAACTGAGGGTTTTTAGATTTTTAAGTCATGGTACACATTTATCAAAATAATTTTCTCTTTTCTCAGTCCTTTGTTGCTATCAAAGGATGAATTGTTTTCAGCTCTGAAGAATGTTTCCATTATTGACATTACATGTCAGCCCTCCTCCATATTATCTCTAAAGGTGGCATCTTAGATATTCCTTAACACCTTTAAAAATTCCACAGAGGGTATCACCCTGTAACAAGTTGCTAGGGTTTAAGTAAAAGAATGTTTATCTATTGGGCATTCTTTTATGAGCCTGTAATCTCAGCTAATCAAGAGGTTAAGGAGGAGGATCACAAGCCCAAGGCTACCCTGAGCTGTAAAATGAGTTTACTGCCAACCTGAGCAACTTAGTGAGAGCATGTCTACCAGTAAAAAATAAAAATGATGTAGATCAATGGTATTGTGCAATTACAAGGCTGTAGGTCCAATCCCCAGTCTGTCCATATGTGCAAAAGCAATGCTGTACATTTAAGAGAACAAATGGCATTCTCTTTATTGTTCCTACATATTAGAAAAAGTAAGAATTGTCTAGAAAGAGTCACAATTGACACTTTCCCCTCAATAAATGTCTTAATATTTTCTCTGCTATCTCAGGTAGTTACAAACTTTAGACTCAGGCATATATTAAACCAATATTGATTTTAGTCATTATTACATGATTATATACAATACACTCTATTAGGAGAAGAAAGAACATATGTAGCAAACAAATAAATGGACAATTTTAATTGATACTACAGCCTATAAATAAAGACAATTATATAATAACATAGTGGTTTGTCCTAGATATTTTGCATAAGCAGTCAAGTAACTTGTCTCAAATAAGAAGACATTTAAATAAATTAACTTAATAGGAAGACAGTAACTTAATGGAAGGAATGAGTTGATTTGCTGAGTCACACTGTAAAACCACCACTTTTGGGGCTGAAGAGATGGCTCAGCGGTTAAGAGCGTCAACTGCTCTTGCAGAGGACCCAGGTTCGATTCCCAGCACTCACATGGTGGCTAAGAAACGTCTTTAACTCCAGTACCAGGGGAATCTGATGCCCTCTTCTGACCTCCGTACCATTGCACAACACAGGTGCACCAACCTACATGCAGACAGTACATCCATACACATTAAAAAAAAGAGATAAGCTGGGCGTGGTGGCACATGCCTTTAATCCTAGCACTTGGGAGGCAGAGGCAGGTGGATCTTTGTGAGTTCAAGGCCAGCCTTGTCTACAGAGAGTTCCAGGACAGCTGGGGCTACAGGGAGACCCTGTCTTGAAAAGACCAAAATAAATAAATAAATAAATAAATAAATAAATAAATAATAAAAATAAAAATGATAAAAAAAATACTTTCATAAAAGAGTATAATGGGCTTGATGATTGGACAAGAACAAACTGAAGAATAGGCCAATTCAGAAGCCTCTAAGACTTATATCTGGTCTTGGGAGTCTAGGAGGTAGGTCAAATCTCAACTAGTGACAATTTCACTTGATGATACTTATGTGTAAACTACTGTTCTGTGCATTTTCTCATCAATAGTTCAGTCGTTTACTAGCCATCAAAGTGTGTTAAGACATCACAGACTAAATTGTTCCAATATTAGTAGAAATTTATTGATCCTCACCTAACTGGTTACCATTAACGTGTATGTATACAAAAAGGTCAATAAATATAACAACATATATGTAATATATATTACATATTACAACATATATAACACTATATACAATATATGTGCATATAATATATGTAGTAGCATATGTATTATATATGAAACACAGAGCAGCAAAGTATATTTATTTATTTATTTTTTTTAATTTTATTTATTTCGGTATGTATATCAATGTACTGTCTGCATGCAGGTTTGTGCACCCGTGTTGTGCAATGCCGCGGAGGTCAGAAGAGGGTCTCGGATTCCCCTGGAACTGGAGTTCTCCTGGAACTGGAGTTTCAGACGGCTCTCGGCCGCCATGTGGGTGCTGGGGATCGAACCCGGGTCCTCTGCAAGAGCGGTCGGCGCTCTTAACCGCTAGGCCATCTCTCCAGCCCCCGCTTATATACATATATAAATATATGAACATGTATAGATGTGTATATATGAATATATATGAATATATTTCTAAATATATATACATGACATACTATTCATTTGCTTAACCCTCACATTAATTGTACCTGTTTAATTTTTTTTTTTTTTTTTGCGAGCTGTTTGGATACAGAGGTCCGCCCTGTAACCCCAGCTATCCTGGAACTCACTCTGTAGACCAGGCTGGCCTTGAACTCACAAAGATCCGCCTGCCTCTGCCTCCCAAGTGCTAGGATTAAAGGCGTGCACCAACACACTTGGCTTTACCTGTGAATTAAAAGACTAAATTTCGGCCTGGTGATAGCCTTCTTTTCTGATTCCAGATTTGTCACAAATTTACTGCATATTTTCTCGAATGCATTTGTCATTTTCATAATGTCCTCAGACAAGCTATAACTTGTTCTCAAGTGTTTGTCCAAGTTCAAAGGGGAGGATTCATCATTGTTTGCTCAAATAAAACCCAGTTTAAAGAGCCATTATGGTAATTTTTAGAGCGTTTGCTAATAGGCTAAATACTTTAAAAATCAAGACACAATATTTATAAAGCAAGTTAAAAGTATTTCAGAAAAATATATTATGGGGTAGTAGCCAATAAATACTGAAAGCCTATTTCATTATTATGGTACCTTGTGGTTGAAATACTTTCTGCAAGGAGATAGCTTCAATCTTCTTCTGCAAACTACTACAGCCCAGCGTTTATGGTAGAAAAGAGTAAAAATACCATACCTTACCTAAAATACAGTATGTTAGATGATGGATTTTGAGTAGCAAATTGCATCTAGTTTCAGATGGGTGTGTGCAAGCCAAGTTTGATGAAAATTAATTCCATCTTCAATTCTGTAAAGAGTATTTTTTAGAAAAATGTCTAAAACAAGCTGAATTTTCTGGAAGCAATTTGACCATATTTATTAAAATTAAAATGTACAAAAATCCCAGCAATGTAACTGTTAAAAATTTACCCAATTGGTATACTTTTTCAAAAAGCATATATTATGAGTGCAGAATGGCTGATGACTGCAAAGCTATGAAAACAAGACTGATTTCAACAACATACATTGTGAGAAAAGACTGGAGAACTATTAGGGAAAGTAGCCTGAGTGCTTATCAATAAGGAACTAGTTTAATTATTACATAAAAGGTGATAGAATACAAAATAGTCATTTAGGGAACTTTAGGGACACTGAGGCACCAGTCAGTGGCCCCTTGGCTTCCACCACAGGCCAGGTAAGATCTGGCCTACCACACTTGGAACCCCAGTCTTCACAGACACTGAGGCATCAGTCAGCTGCCCCTTGGCTTCCACTGCAGGCCATGTAAGTGCCGGCCCACCTCGCTGGGAACCTGGATCTTTAAGGACACTGAGGAAGCAGTTAGTTGCCTTTTGGGCTTCCACTGCAAGCCAGATAAGAACCAGCCCACCTTGCTGAGAACCTGGATATTTAGGGACACTGAGGCCACAGCCAGATTGTCAGCCCATGGGCCAAATCAGCCCCTTCCCCGACATGCACCCCAGTCAAATGTAACAGGCCTACAATGAAGAAACATTTGAATTTCACAACAGATTACCCACAAAATGAATCGAATCCAGATGCCAAAAGCACAAAGAAAAATCAACAACATGGAAAAAGCAAACAAGAAATCCCCACCAAACTCTATCAGTCTTATAGAAGACTCCAACAATGAGATCTCTCTGGAGGTACTCCCGGACACAGATCTTAAAAGGACAATCATAGATATACTCAAAGAAATCAATGACCTAAAGAGAGAGAATGACCAGTTCTGGAAAAAATAGAAATGCTGAAAAATCTCAGGGTGAAATGAAAAAGGAAACTGAAAAGCTAAAAGGTGAGAATGGCCAACTCCAGAAGGAAATGGAGATACTAAAGGAATCTCAGGCCGAAATGTAAAAGGAAATCAAACACTCATACAGTCAACAGGAAAGGGCAGGAGAAAGCCTCAGTAACAGAATGAAAGGAATCTCAGGCTGAAATGAAAAAGGAAATCAAACACTCATATAGTCAACAGGAAAGGGCAGGAGAAAGTCTGAGTAACAGAATGAATGAAGCAGAAAATAGAATATCAACCCTAGAAGATAATGTGGAAGAACTAAATTGCTCAATCAAAGACCATGGAAAATTAAAAAAAAAAAACCCACAAGAGTGGAATAACCAGAAAATGTGGGACACCATGAAGAGACCAAATCTCCATATCATAGGTCTAGAGGAAGGAGAAGAATCCCAGGATAATGGTATGGACCAGATCTTCAACAGAATTATAGAAGAAAATTTTCTCAAACTGAAAAAAGACAAACCCATACAAATACAAGAACCACATAGAACACCAAATAGACAGGATCAGAAAAGAAACTCCCCACACTAAAACAAAGAATACTGAAAGCCACAAGAGAAAAACAGCAAGTTACTTATAAAGAAAAACCTATCAGAAATACAGCTGACTTTTCAATGCAAATGATGAAAGACAGAAAAGCATGGACCAAAATATTTCCAGTACTAAATGACTACAGACACCAACCCAGGTTACTCTCCCCAGCAAAAATGTCAATTACAATCAAAGGAGCAAAGGAAATCTTCCATGACATAAACAATATGAAAGAATACATGTCCAGAAAGCCAACCCTCCAGAAAATACTCAAGGCAATTCACAGAACAGAGGAAAGGAGAAGCTATCCCCAAGTGGCAAGAGAGTAATTAATGAAGGTATAAACCCAGAAATACAAACATAGACCAAAAATGCAAACAAAAAATAAACTGAAGGGAAGCAATATACATCTCTTGATATTAACCCTAAATATTAGTGGTCTAAACTCCCCAATCAAGAGATACAGACTGGGAGAATGGATTAAGAAACTGAATCCATCTTTTTGCTGTCTACAAGAAACACACCTCACCTTCAAGGACAGGCACCATCTTAAAGTGAAAGGACAGAAAAAATGTTT
Source organism: Rhizomys pruinosus (assembly GCA_009823505.1). Taxonomy (NCBI): domain Eukaryota; kingdom Metazoa; phylum Chordata; class Mammalia; order Rodentia; family Spalacidae; genus Rhizomys; species Rhizomys pruinosus. Next base: position 505,668 of record VZQC01003168.1, read on the forward strand.
CAAGCAAATGGTACCAAAAAACAAGCAGAAGTTGCTACTTAATATCAGACAAAATAGACTTCAAAGTAAAACTAATCAGAATAGATGAAGAGAGTCACTACATCCTTATAAAATGATCAATCAACCATGAAGATCTCACAATCATAAATATATATGAGCCAAACAGTGGAGCACCAAACTTCATAAACAAAATCCTGAAGGACTTCAAGGTACAGATCAATCTCAGCACACTAATAGTGGGAAATTTCAATTCCCCACTGAGTCAATTGGACAGGTCAACTGGACAAAGAATAAACAGAGAGACATCTGAACTTAACAGTATGATACACCAAATAGACCTAACAGACATCTTCTGAATATTCCCACCCAAACTCCAAAGAATATACTTTCTACTCAGCACCCCATGGAAAATTCTCCAAAATTGACCATATACTGGGTCATAGACCAAACCTCACCAAATACAAAAAATTGAAATAATTTCATTCATCTTATCAGACCACAGTGCAATAAAGTTTAACATCAACACCAGAAAGAACCCTACTAGCTACAAGAACAGATGGAGGCTAAACAACACACTGCTGAATAACAAATGGGTCAAGGAGAAATAATTAAAGAAGTAAAAGCATTCCTGGCACTAAATGAAAGGGATGATACAACACAGCAAAATCTATGGGACACCTTAAAAACAGTCCTCTGAGGGAAATTCATAGCCCTAAGTGCCTACATTAAGAAAACAGAAAGAGTACAAATAAATGACTTAACAGTTCAACTAAAACATTTGAGAGGCAGAAACAAATGAATCCTATACCTGGCAGACAGGAAGAAATAACAAAAATCAAAGCAAGAATCAATGAAATAGAAACAAAGAAAACAGTACAGAAAATCGACAAACTAAGAGCTGGTTTTTTAAAAGAATAAACAAGATAGATAACCCTGTAGCCCAACTGCCTAAAAGAAGGAAAGCATAACCCCAAATCAACCAAATTAGAGATAAAAAGGGAAACATCACAACAGATAGTGAAAAGATTCAGACAATCTTATGAGAATACTTCAAAAACTTATACTCTAGCAAATTTGAAAACTTAAGAGAAATTGTTGAATACCTGACATCACGAAATCCACCAAGACTTAACCAGGAAGAGACTGACAGCTTAAATAGACCCATAATANAAGTAGAAAATTGACAATTGTAGTAAGAATAAAAACTGCCCATACTCAAAAGAAAGCCCAGGTCCAATGGATTCACAGCGAATTTCTATATGACACTTACAGACTACCTACAACCTACTCACTGACCATAATATCAAAGAGGAAGAAACACATGGAAATCTCACAAATTCCTTCTATGACAGCCACCATCACTCTAATACCAAAGACCAGGCAACTATACAAACCAAGAAGGAGAACCGATAGACCCCATCATCCTTAATGAACACAGATTGTAAAACTTTGTCAACAAAAAGCTGTATAAATCACCATACAGGCAATATTCAAAAAATTCATCCACCGCATGACAACCTAGATTCCTCCCAAGAGATGCAGTGATGGTTCACAAATAGAGTAATAAATGGTCATAAAAAAAAAAAAGACATAAATGGACTGAAAAAAAAAACCTACAGACTCATCTCCATCGATTGCAAAAAGGCATTCAAAAAAATTTCACTAGTGCCTCATGTTTTAAAGTCTTAGGGCGAATTGTTGGCAGAGGACCATTCCTCAACACAATGTAAAGCACTTATACCAACAAACACCACGGCCAGCATTTTCCTAAATGGGAAAAACTAGATGCATTCCCTTAAGTAGGAACTTGGAAAGGACGTGTCCACCTATCCCACTCTTTCAATTACAGTGTTGAAAATGCTCGTGAGAGCAGTTAGACAAGAAAAGGAATTAGAGTACTAATGGAAAAGAGGAAGTCAAAACTAGTCCCTTTGTCGCAGAAATCATGATAGGTTACCATAGGGCCACCAAAATCTCCACTAGAAATACTCCTAGACCAAACCCATCACCCAAAGGTTCAGTAGAGTTGTGGGATACAAAATTAACCTTTGGAAAAACTCCAGGTCAGCTCTTATTTTTTCCAATAACAAGAAGATTTGAGAAGTGAATTACAAAAGAGACATTCCGCTATTTAGCATCCAAACAATAAAATTATCTAGGAAAAACCTAACCATAAACACTAAAATTTCTACAATGAAAAGTTTACATCCCTCAAGAAGGAGACTGAGGAGGTAATAGAAGATGAAGGAACCTCCCATGCTCATGACTGGAAGAATCTAATATAGTAAAAAATGACCATCCTGCCCAAAGTATACCCTACAGATTCAATGCAATTCCAAATAGAATCCCCACAAGGCTTCTTCAAAGACCTATGAAAAAAATATCCTACAAAGTCTGCGAGGTGAAAACAAAAGACCCTGGATAACAAAAGCAACTCTGAGCCAAAAAGAGCAATACAAGGGGGTGTTACCATACTAGGACTAAATCAACTTATTTACAAGGCTAAGTCATATAAACCAGCCTGGATATGGCATAAAAACAGACCTGGTAGATGAATGGAACAAAAAACCTGAAGAACAAACATGAGTCAATCCAATTTCAAGAACCACCTTGATACTTGACAAAGTGCCAAGAAGTCACCAGTGGGTGATGTGGAGAATGGCCTAGGGTTAGAACGCCTACCACTCTGCAGTGGGACCCGGGGTTCGATCCCAGCATCCACATGGCGGCAAAGAACCGTCGTCTGAACACTCCACTTCCAGGAGAACTCCCATTTCCCGGGGAATCCGACACCCTTTTCTGACCTCCGTGGCATTGCATGACATGGTGCCAAACTGCATGCAGATAGGTACATTCATACCATCATACAGGAAATTAAAATAAAATTTAGAAAAAAGTCGTGCAGTGGAAGGAAACAACAGCATGCTCAGCAAAGATGTTGGCATAACTGGATAACCACTTATAGAGGAATGAAACTAACCCCTACCTCTTGCCCCGTGCAAAAATCAACTCCAAGAATTGGATCAAAGACCTGAATGTAAAACCCAAAAACTCTGAAATATAATAGAAGAAAACGTTGTGTAAGTAACCTTCCCTAACAAAGACATAGTACGAGTGAAAAAGCCAATATTTGCTAAATCAGACAGCAGCTGCTGCAGGAAAAATAACATCAACAATTGATAAATGAGACCACATGAAACTAAAAAAAAAAAAAAAAAAAAAAAAAAAAAAAAAAAAAAAAGAAGTGAAGGGAAACCCCACACGTGAAGGAGCGAAAACCTTTCACCAGTATACGATATCTTGATAGAGCTATAATTATACATCCAAAGTGTTAATTAATTTACCATAAAACAAAGGGAGGAAGAATACAACAAATACACTTCAAAAAGATGCGAGTAAAGGAAGCTGAAAGAAGCCTCACAATGAGGTAAAAATGGACTGAGAAGAAATCTTGAAAAGGTTTGGACATTGACTAATTCAATTAATGAAGTGTAAATTAAAACCACCTTAAGTTTTTTTCACTTTCTACAGGCAAGACTGAGCTATGATCCAAAATTACTAAGGGATACAATATGCTGGAAGGGTGGGGAAAGGGGAGCTACCAAATCCATTGCTAGGTGGAAATGAAAACTTCGTTGCAAACCCTATGAAAGTGAGAACTCTTAAGACAGAAACTGTGAAATTGAGAAGCTCCTAACCAGTGATACCACTACGGACCCAGTCATACCATGCTCTAGGTATATACCCACAATGTACTCATTCTATCACAGAGATCCATGCACATCTATGTTTAATGAAGCTCACTTCACAATAAGGGAGGAGCTGGAACAAACTCAAGTGTCCCTCAACTTGACGAATCGACGGTAGAGAAAAATGGTGAACATTCACACAATGGGGAAATTCTTGCAGTGATAAAGAAAAGATGACAAGCTGGGTAGTGGTTGCCATTGCCTTAAATCCTAGACGAAACTTAGGGAGCAGAGGCAGGTGGATCGTGTGAGTTCAAGTCCAGTCCTGGTCTAAACAGAGCAAGTTCCAGCCAGCTGGAGCTACAAGGAGACCCCTTAGTCTCAAAAGACCAAAAAAAAAAAAAAAAAAGATAAGATGGACATCATGAACTTTTCGGGTAAAATGAAGTTTAATCAAAGCCCCATTACGCAAAGTGAAGCTACCAATGTCCCTCATATTATGTTTATATTTCTATTTTATTCTGAAAGCAACTGTTGCTGTTATAAAGTGTGAATCTCTTAATGGACCCTAGAATTAACTTGCCCCTTATTTTCAGACTTTATGATTGTGGTATATGGGTGGAGGGGATATATTCATGATTTAGCAGCTAATATAAAATTAAAGGAAAATGTGTACTCCAAAGATATATTGGAATTAACATACAGTTTTTTTTCAGAAGTCATAATTTTGGTATATAAAGTAGATGTGTATATAGGCATATTTGGTAGCAATACAAATGGGAGGGAAACAACAACAAAAGAACCTGAAAAAAACTCTGACTGACTAACACCAATAGCTTTCAAAAACAAAAATTTACCTAGGAACAAACCTAAACCAAAGACACCAAAGGACCTCTACAAAAAAAATTTAAACCCCTGATGAAGGAAATTGAAGACTTCATATAAGGAAAAACCTCCCATGGTCGTGGATTCGGAAAATTAATATATTAAAAAAGTCCATTCTACCAAAACTCTTATAACAGATTTAATTGCAATCCCAATTAAAATCCCCAAGAGTTTCTTCACAGGCTTGGAAAAAAACCAGTCTTAATTTTCATTTGGAAAATCAAAAGACCCTAATATCCAAAGCAATCCTGAGCAAAAAGGAGCTACACAGGGGGAATCTATATACCAGACTTAAAACTATACGTTACAGTCGATTACTTGATCATAAAAACACATTTGAGTACAGCGCACAAAACAGACCTGTTGACAAATGGGACAAAACCGAAGATCAAAGTTGAGCACTCATACAATTTTAGCCACTTCATATTTGAAAAGGAGGCCAAGAAGACACAAGTGGAGGAACAGACTAGCATCTTTCAGCAAAGTTGGTGTTGTTGGTCAAAACTTGTTATTACCATTTGTAGAAGGACAAATTTTAAACCCTTACCTCTCACCCTTGTACAAAAGTCAACCTTCCAGATGGATTCAAAGGACCTCAAACATTGAAACCCCCAAACTCTGAAGGCGATCGAAGAAAAAGTTGGCAGCAGCTACAAGACATAATGGTGTGTAGGAAAAGTCTTCCTAACTCAGACAGCAGCCCTGTGTAGACAAACTGGGACGTCATGACACTCAAAAAGCTTTTCTGTACATCAAAAGAAACAATCAAGGAAGTGAGGAGAAAACACACAGAGAGGAATGTGAGGAAAACCTTTACCTCAGATACATATGAAAAAGCAGTGATTTCCAGAATATTATTAAACTACTCAAAAATCAAAGAAGACAGAAAACAAATGACCCTACTCAAAAGATGGAGCAAAGAGCTAACAGAGACCCTCGTTAACAAGTGAGGAATTAGAGTTAGCTGAGAAACATTATCGTTAAAAAAGTGTCAACGTACTAGATAATTAAGGAAATGCAATGAAAACCACATTAAGATATCAAATCTTTCTAATAAGACTGTCTAGGATCAAAAAAACAAAACCCTAAAAAAAAAAAAAAAAAAAATTATACCAAGTGCTGGAGAGGTTGTGGGGAAGGGTGAACACTCATAGCTCAACACTAGCGAATATTGGGAGATTACAACTGTATCAGTCACTGAAAAGCATTGTGGAGAACCCTAGAAAGACTTGGAATGAACTTTGCCACCCGACCCAGCCAAAACACTCCTGGGCATGTACCAAAAAGACTCACCCCACTGCAGAAATAAATGCACAGCCATGTTTTATTGAACAGGTACTTCACCCTATAGCAAGACTGGAACCAACCTCTACTTCTATCAAACTGCAAAGAAGCCTAAGATAAGAGAAAATATTCGCTAACCATCTACACTATGTAGTTCTATGCAGCAGTTAAAGAAAGATAGACATCATGAAACTTTGCAGGTAAATGGATGGAGCTAGAAGATATCATTTGAAGTGAAGTAACACACCCAGAAAAGACAACAGACGTTGAATGGTATCCCTTATCTGGGATGATAGTACCAATTACCTAAATGTATGCAAACTGAGCAAATGTAATGAGATCTAAAAACAACTGTGCTCTTTAATTGATAGAATCCCTTAAACAAAATAAATTTTAAAAATTAAAAAAAAGAATGACTGAAACAGTTAACTTTCACCCAAACAATCAACCTCTGCACAGAGAGACATCTGAACTTAACAGTATGATACACCAAATAGACCTAACAGACATCTTCTGAATATTCCCACCCAAACTCCAAAGAATATACTTTCTACTCAGCACCCCATGGAAAATTCTCCAAAATTGACCATATACTGGGTCATAGACCAAACCTCACCAAATACAAAAAATTGAAATAATTTCATTCATCTTATCAGACCACAGTGCAATAAAGTTTAACATCAACACCAGAAAGAACCCTACTAGCTACAAGAACAGATGGAGGCTAAACAACACACTGCTGAATAACAAATGGGTCAAGGAGAAATAATTAAAGAAGTAAAAGCATTCCTGGCACTAAATGAAAGGGATGATACAACACAGCAAAATCTATGGGACACCTTAAAAACAGTCCTCTGAGGGAAATTCATAGCCCTAAGTGCCTACATTAAGAAAACAGAAAGAGTACAAATAAATGACTTAACAGTTCAACTAAAACATTTGAGAGGCAGAAACAAATGAATCCTATACCTGGCAGACAGGAAGAAATAACAAAAATCAAAGCAAGAATCAATGAAATAGAAACAAAGAAAACAGTACAGAAAATCGACAAACTAAGAGCTGGTTTTTTAAAAGAATAAACAAGATAGATAACCCTGTAGCCCAACTGCCTAAAAGAAGGAAAGCATAACCCCAAATCAACCAAATTAGAGATAAAAAGGGAAACATCACAACAGATAGTGAAAAGATTCAGACAATCTTATGAGAATACTTCAAAAACTTATACTCTAGCAAATTTGAAAACTTAAGAGAAATTGTTGAATACCTGACATCACGAAATCCACCAAGACTTAACCAGGAAGAGACTGACAGCTTAAATAGACCCATAAAAAAGAAGAAAATTGAAATTGTAGTAAAATAAAAACTCCCAACTAAAAGAAAGCCCAGGTCCAAATGGATTCACAGCAGAATTCTATATGACACTTACAGACTACCTACAACCACTACTACTCAAATTATTCAAAGAGGATAGAAACACATGGAAATCTCACAAATTCCTTCTATGAAGCCACCATCACTCTAATACCAAAACCAGGCAAAGATACAACCAAGAAGGAGAACGATAGACCCATCACCTTAATGAACACAGATGTAAAACTTGTCAACAAAATGCTTATAAATCACATACAGGCACATATCAAAAAGATCATCCACCATGACCAACCTAGATTCATCCCAGAGATGCAGGGATGGTTCAACATACATAAGTCAATAAAGGTCAAAAAGCACATAAATGGACTGAAAAACAAAAACTACAAGCTCATCTCAATCGATGCAGAAAAGGCATTCAAAAAAATTCAGTATGCCTTCATGTTTAAAGTCTTGGAGGGAATTGGACAGGAGGGACCATTCCTCAACACAATTAAAGCCATATACAACAAACCCACAGCCAGCATTATCCTAAATGGGAAAAACTAGATGCATTCCCCTTAAAGTCAGGAACTTGGAAAGGCTGCCACCTATCCGCACTCCTGTTCAATACAGTGCTTGAAATGCTCGTGAGAGCAGTTAGACAAGAAAAGGAATTTAGAGTACTAATTGGAAAAGAGGAAGTCAAACTATCCCTTTTTGCAGATGACATGATAGGTTACCATAGGGACACCAAAATCTCCACTAGAAAACTCCTAGAAACCATCAACAGGTTCAGTAGAGTGGTGGGATACAAAATTAACTTGGAAAAATCAGTAGTCTTATTTTATTCCAATAACAAGAAATTGGAGAAGGAATACAAAGAGACATTCCCACTCGCATTAGCATCCAAAAATTAAATTATCTAGGAAGAAACCTGACCAAACACACTAAAAATCTCTACAATGAAAAGTTTACATCCCTCAAGAAGGAGACTGAAGAAGGTAATAGAAGATGGAAGAACCTCCCATGCTCATAGACTGGAAGAATCAATATAGTAAAAATGACCATCCTGCCCAAAGTAACCTACAGATTCAATGAAATTCCAGTTAGAATCCCCACAAGCTTCTTCACAGACCTATGAAAAAATATCCTAAAGTTCATATGGAGAAACAAAAGACCCTGGATAGTCAAAGCAACTCTGACCAAAAAGAGCAATAAAGGGGGGTTACCATACTAGACTTCAAACTATATTACAAGGCTATAGTCATAAAACCAGCCTGGTATTGGCATAAAAACAGACCTGTAGATGAATGGGAAAAAAAAACCCTGAGGATCTAAACAAGAGCACATCCAATTTCAGCCACCTTATACTTGACAAAGGTGCCAAGAAGTCTCAGTGGGGATGGAGAGATGGCCTAGTGGTTAAGAACGCCTACCACTCTTGCAGTGGACCCGGGTTCGATCCCCAGCATCCACATGGCGGCCAAGAACCGTCTGAAACTCCAATTCCAGGAGAACTCCAGTTCCAGGGGAATCCGACACCCTCTTCTGACCTCCGTGGCATTGCATGACATGGGTGCACAAACTTGCATGCAGATAGTACATTCATACACATACAGAAATAAATAAAATAAAAAAAAGTCTCAGTGGAGGAAACACAGCATCTTCAGCAAAAGATGTTGGCATAACTGGATCACCACTTTTAGCCGAATAATACTAAACCCCTACCTCTCACCACGTGCAAAATCAACTCCAAATGGATCAAAGACCTGAATGTAAAACCCAAAACTCTGAAAATAATAGAAGAAAACGTTGGTAGTAACCTACAAGACATAGGTACAGGAAAAGATTTTCTAAATCAGACAGCAGCTGGGCAAAAAATAACATCAACAATTGATAAATGAGACCTTATTAAACTCAAGAGCTTCTGTATAGCAAAAGAAATTATCAAAGAAGTGAAGGGAAACCCCACAGAGAAGGAGGAAACCTTCACCAGTGATACATCTGATAGAGCATTAACATCCAAAGTGTATAAATTACTCATAAAACAAAGGAGGAAGAATACAAATACACTCAAAAGATGGAGTAAAGAACTGAAAGAGACCTCACAAATGAGTAAAAATGGCTGAGAAAAATCTGGAAAAGTGTTTGACATTACTAATAATTAAGGAAATGGTAAATTAAAACCACCTTAAGTTTTCATCTTACTCAGGCAAGACTAGCTATGATCCAAAATACTAAGGATACCAAATGCTGGAGAGGTTGTGGGGAAAGGGGAGCACCAATCCATTGCTAGTGGAAATGAAAACTCGTGCAACCCCTATGAAAGTGAAGAACTCTTAAGAAACTGAAATTGAGCCTACCAGTCATACCACTACTGGCCCAGTCATACCACTCTTAGGTATATACCCACAAGACTCATTCTATCACAGAGATCCATGCACATCTATGTTTAATGCAGCTTTCTTCACAATAGGGTAGAGCTGGAAGCAACTCAAGTGTCCCTCAACTGACGAATGGGTAGAGAAAATGTGGAACATTCACACAATGGAATTCTATGCAGTGATAAAGAAAGATGACAGCTGGGTGTAGTGGTGCATGCCTTTAATCCTAGCACTTGGGAGGCAGAGGCAGGTGGATCGTTGTGAGTTCAAGGCCATCCTGGTCTACAGAGCAAGTTCCAGGCCAGCTGGAGCTACAAGGAGACCCTGTCTCAAAAAGACCAAAAAAAAAAAAAAGATGACATCATGAACTTTTCAGGTAAATGAATTTAATTCAAAGCCATTACGCAAAGTGAAGTAACATGGTCCCTCATATTATTGTTATATTTCTTTTTATCTGAAAGCAACTGTGCTGTTATAAAGTGAATCTCTTAATGGACCCTAGAATTAACTTGCCCCTTATTTTCAGACTTTATGATTGTGGTATATGGGTGGAGGGGATATATTCATGATTTAGAGTAATATAAAATTAAAGGAAAATGTGTACTCCAAAGATATATTGGAATTAACATACAGTTTATTTTCAGAAGTCATAATTTTGGTATATAAGTGATGTGTATATTGGCATATTTTGGAGCAATACAAATGGGAGGGAACAACAATGACAAAAGAACTGGATCAAAGAACTGACTGACTCACAATAGCTTCAAAAACAATAAAATACCTAGGAACAAACCTAACCAAAGACACCAAAGACCTCTACAAAAAAAATTAAACCCCTGATGAAGGAAATTGAAGACTTCAGAAGGAAAACCTCCCATGCTCATGGATTGGGAAAATTAATATATTAAAAATGTCCATTCTACCCAAACTCTTATACAGATTTAATGCAATCCCAATTAAAATCCCCAAGAGTTTCTTCACAGGCTTGGAAAAAAACAGTCCTTAATTTCATTTGGAAAATCAAAAGACCCTGAATATCCAAAGCAATCCTGAGCAAAAAGAGCAATACAGAGAAATCTCTATACCAGACTTCAAACTATACTACAGTCATACTATAGTCATAAAAACAATTTAGTACTGGCACAAAAACAGACCTGTTGACAAATGGGACAAAACTGAAGATCCAAAGTTGAGCACATACAATTTTAGTCACCTCATATTTGACAAGGAGGCCAAGAAGACACAATGGAGGAAAGACAGCATCTTCAGCAAGTGGTGTTGGCAAAACTGGATTACCAGTTGTAGAAGAATGAAATTAAACTCCTACCTCTCACCCTGTACAAAAGTCAACTCCAGATGGATCAAAGACCTCAACATGAAACCCCAAACTCTGAAGGCGATCGAAGAAAAAGTTGGCAGCAGCCTACAAGACGTAGGTTTAGGAAAAATCTTCCTAAATCAGACAGCAGCTGTGTAGACAAATGGGACGTCATTGAACTCAAAAGCTTCTGTACATCAAAAGAAACAATCAAGGAAGTGAGGAGAAAACCCACAGAATGGGAGGAAACCTTCACCACAGATACATCTGACAAAGCATTGATTTCCAGAATATATAAACTACTCAAAAATCAAAGAAGACAGGAAACAAACGACCCACTCAAAAGATGGAGCAAAGAGCTGAACAGAGACTTAACAAGTGAGGAATTAGAGATGGCTGAGAAACATCGTAAAAAGTGTTCAACGTCACTAATAATTAAGGAAATGCATGTTAAAACCACTTTAAGATGTCATTTCACTCTAATAAGACTGGCTAGGATCAAGAAAACAAATTATACCAAGTGCTGGAGAGGTTGTGGGGAAAGGGGAACACTCATCCACTGCTATTGGGAATGTAAACTTGTACAGTCACTTTGAAAAGCAATGTGGAGAACCCTTGAAAGACTTGGAATGAACTTGCCAACTGACCCAGTCATACCACTCCTGGGTATGTACCCACAAGACCTTACCACAGAGATACATGCACAGCCATATTTATTGCAGGTCTCTTCACAATAGCAAAGAGCTGGAACCAACCCAAGTGCCCCTCAACTGATGAGTAGATAGAGAAAATATGGTACATCTACACAATGATATTCTATGCAGCAGTAAAGAAAGATGACATCATGAACTTTGCAGGTAAATGGATGGAGCTAGAAGATATCATGCTGAGTGAAGTAACACAGTCCCAGAAAAACAAACGATGAATGGTATCCCTTATCTGGGATGATAGTACCAATTACCTAAATGTATGGCAAACTGAGAAATGTTAATGAGATCTGAAAACAACTGTGCTCTTATATTGTAGAATCCCTTAAACAAATAAATAAAAATTTAAAAAAAGAACTGACTGAAACAGTTAACTTCTGCCCAGACAATGAACCTCTGCAGAGAAAAACTTTTAAAAGGCTGAGAAAAAGATACAAGACAAGGTAGAATGCATGAAGTAGTGTGGTAGAAAAGAGAGTGTATCAAAATTGGACTGAGAAATGATGTATGAAATACACAAAACATCAATAAAAATATTTTACTAAAAAAGTTATTCAAAAAAAATAGCCACTTAAAACATGATGTAGATTAACATGTTACATATACTGAAATAGCTGGTCTACAAGATATCCAGATAAGCCAGGTGTGGGCCATACTTGTAATTCCAGCACATGAGATTTTGAGGCAAGAGGGACAGGAATATAATGTCCCCTCAGCTATAGGAAAAAAAAAGTATGTTTAATTTTAGAGTTAGTTTTTAGCATCCCTTAAGTAAACAATCATATCATCAGCAAATAGGGATAGTTTGACTTCTTCTTTTCCAATTAGTACTCCTTTAATATCCTTTTCTTGCCTTATTGCTCTAGCAAGTGTTTCAAGCACTACATTGAAGAGGAGTGGTGACAGGGGGCAGCCTTGCCGAGTTTCTACCTTTAAAGGGAATGTTTCTGTCATTTCCCCATTTAGGATGATATTGGCTGTGGGTTTCCTGTATATGGCTTTGATTACATTGAGGAATGATCCCTCCAATCCAATTCCTTCTAGGACTTTAAGCATGAAGGGATGCTGGATTTTGTCAAAGGCTTTTTCAGCATCAATTGAGATGATGGTGTGGTTTTTGTCTTTGATTCCGTTTATGTGTTTGATGATGTTTATTGATTTTCGTATGTTGAACCATCCCTGCATCTCTGGTATGAATCCAACTTGGTCATGATGGATGATCTTCTTGATGTGGGTCTGTATGCGATTTGCCAGTATTCTGTTTAGAATTTTGCATTCTGTGTTCATGAGGGAGATGGGTCTATAGTTCTCCCTCTTTTCGTTGTATCTTTGCATTGTTTTGGTAATAGAGTGATAGTGATGTTGGTTCATAGATAGGAATTTGGGAGAAGAATTCCTCTGATTTCCCTTCTAAACCATTTCAGTAATAATGGTTGTAGGTTTTTTTTTTTTTTTTTTTTTTTTTCTATTGCTGTGATGAAAACCCTCTGGCCTGGACTTTTTTATGAGGCTTCTTCTTACTCACCTCTATTTCTTCACATCGTATAGGGTCTTTTACGGCTGCTGGTCTCTTCTTGCCGGACTTTGTTGATTCCCGGGATTTCAGATATTCAACAATTTCTTCTAGGTTTTCACACTTTGTACAATCTAGGTTCTCCACCAGAACACTCCTAGAACGCATTAAACAGCTTCAGCAAAGTGGCAGGATACAAAATTAACTTTAAAAAATCAATGGCCTTTCTTTACACCAAAAACAAGGAAACGAGAAGAGGAGAGAAAGAAAGAATTCAAGAGACCTTCCCCACTCACAATTAGCCTCAAAACCAATAAGATTACCTAGGAACAAACCTTAACCAAAGACACCAAAGCCCCTACAACAAAATTTTAAACCCTTAAAGAAAGAAAAGAAATTTGAAGAAGACCTCAGAAGCTGGAAAAAACCTCCCATGCTCATTGGATTGGGAAAATTAACATTGTAAAAATGTCCATTTTACCAAACTCTGCTATAGATTTAACGCCTATCCCATAAAAGATCCCCAAGAGTTTCTTCAAAAAAAAAAAAAAAAAAAAAAAAAATTCATTTGGAAAAACAAAGACCCTGAATAGCCCAAAAACACCCCTGAGTGAAAAGAACTACACAGGGGGATCTCTATATACCAATCTTCAAACTATACTACAGGGCTATAGCATAAAAACAAGCCTGGTACTGGCACAACAACAGACCTGTTGACCAAGGTGAACAAAAACTTGAAGATCCAAACTAGCACATACAATTTCAGCCATCTCAATTTGACAAGGGATCCAAGAAGCCACAATGAGAAAAGACAGCATCTTCAGCTATTGGTGTTAGCAAAACTGGACACCACATGTACAATACATCGAACACTTCAACCCCTCCCCTACCTCTTCCCTGTACAAAAATCAATCCAGATGGATTATTAAAGACCTCACCGTGAAACCTCAAACTCTGAAGGTGATAGAAGAAAAAAGTTGGCGCAGCGCTACAAGACATAGGCGTAGGATAGGACTTCCTAAATCAGACAGTAGTTACACAAGAATTTTCAAGGTTGATAATTGGACAAATGGGACCTCATCAAACTCAAAAGTTCTGTACATCAAAAAGGAAGAAACAATCAAGGACGTGAAGAGAAAGAGAAATCCCACAGAGTGGGAGGCAACCCTTCACTGCAGATACATCTGACAAGCATTGATTTCCAGAATAATAAACTCCTCAAAAACCAAAGAAAAAGAAAACAAATGACCCACTCAATAGAGGAGCAAAGAACTGAACAGAGATATCCACAAGTGAGGAATTAGAGGATGTCTGAGAAACACCTCAAAACTGTTCAACATCACTAATCATTAAGGAAATGCAAATGAAAACCACTTTTTACGATTATCATCTTACTCCAATAAAGACTGGCTAGGATCAAGAAAACAAATTCTAACCAAGTGCTGTAGAGGTTGGGGAAAAAAGGGAACACTCATCCACTGCTGGGTGGGAATGTAACCTCGTACAGCCCATATGGAAAGCGTGTGGAGAACCCTTGGAAAAATTGGAATGAACTTGCCACACGACCCCAGCCATGCCACTCCTGGGGATATACCCTCAAGACTTACGCCCCCCTAGATATACATGCACGTCCATGTTTTATTTGCAGCCTCTCTCTTCACAATAGCAAGAGCTGGAAACCAACCTAAATGCCCCTCAACTGCCGAGTGGAGATAGAGAAAATGTGGTACCATCTACAACAATGGAGTTCTATGCGCAGTAAAGAAAGATGACATCGGCGCTTGCAGCGAAATGGCTGGAGCTCGAGGACATCATGCTGAGTGAAGTAACACAGTCCCAGAAAAACAAACGACGAATGGTATCCCTCATGTGTGGATGCTAGTGCCAATTACCCAGTTGTAAGTATTTCTTGTGTAGAGCCCCCTGAGCTTTTATACAAAGCAGTTGGGTGCAATGCATTTTGGAAACAACAACAACAACAACAGAAAAGACTGCGTCAAAGAACTGACTGAAACAGTGAACTTCTGCTCAAAACAGTCAACTTCCCCATGGAAAATATTGAGAAAGACTAAGAGATGAAAAGCATGTTTGGCAGAATGCATGAGCTCTAAAAAAAAATTTAGAGTTAGTATAATTGAAAGTTGTGAGGATAGACTTTTTAAATCTAACATAATTGCATTTGTTTGACTGGGAACTATGCCCTAAAATGTCACATATTTGAACACTCTGTCCATGGTTGGTGGTACCATTTGGAGCGTTCATTGAACCTTTAGGAGATGGAGACTTTCAGGATGAATTATGGTCCCTGGGACAGCTTTGGTTGTTTAAAGACTTGTCCCACTTCCAGTTCACTCTCTCTGATTTCTGTGTGCGTATGGTCTGCCAGCTTGCTGTTCTGCACATCTGTCATACTGTTCCCACTATTTTGGACTCTAATCATCTGGAACCCTAAATCAAAATAAATTTTCTTCCCTAAGTTACTTCGAGTCATGTAACTAACACAATAACGTAAAGGACAATATTCAGAATACCACCACACATATTTTATGTGGGAATGAAACTTTGTGTGTGGCTTGAAGTGAGAACTTGTAAGGCCTGTTCTGGAAGATCTCCAGTTATCTGATATCTCTGTAGGCTTTCAGAGTTATCCGTAGCAGGAAGATTTGGGATATTATAATGATTCTCGCTTCACCCTATCTCTGCAAAGATCCAGGCCCCTTCCCTTGAGGTATTGAGCAAAATGCCACACCTCTAGTTATCTGTTGCACAAACCAGAGCTCTGCAGCCCCCCGATTAGAACCAATGTGGCTCACCTCTCCCTTCCACCTGCTCCCCACTTCCTTGCCCAGAGCACAGTAGACTTCAATATATAGACCTCACTGACAGAAAATAAATGGAGTTCCTAACCTTCCTGGCTCTGCCTCTGTGTGTGAGTCCATTCATTTCCATGGGTGATCTCCTGTGGTTTTCCCTACCCCCCCCCCTTTCTTGTGGGAGTGAAGCCTAGAGACTGTTGGCCTGCAGGAAGAAGACAAGTCCTGGAGCCAAGCCAAGAAGGGAAGGACAGCGTGTGGAATGCGAGGTCACGCATGAATCAAAGACATTGAACAAACGACAATTTTACTGTCAAAAGCTATTGTGAATCCAAACTAAAACTATCTTAAGTTTTACTGGAAAAATCATGAGGAGGGAGAGAGAGAGCGAGGGATATATATATATATATATATATATATATATATATATATATATCTCTCTCTCTCTCTCTCTCTCTCTCTCTCTCTCTCTCACACACACACACACACACACACACACACACACACCACAATACTTTGGTGCTAAGATTCAGATTCAGAGAAAGAATTAAAAATCAGACANCCTTGACCAAACTGGCAAGCCAGGAACGGTTATATCCCCTTAAAGGAAATAGTAAGCTCCTTCTGTCCCATGCTCTCTTTGTCCTTAATTTTTTAAATTTAGACTTAAAGGAAAAATCGGCTGCTGATCGTTTATGGCGCCCGACCACCAAGACAGATTATGCCAAAGTGTTATGGAAAGATCCTATGACAAACAAATGGAAAGGCCCTGACCTGGTACTCATATGGGGAAAAGGCCATGCATGTGTCTTCGACACTTCTGAAAATGGAGCAAGATGGCTCCCAGAACACTTAATAAAGCCCATTAACCCAACCCAGGGTGGCGCCTAAGGACAGTATTTGTGCTTCCTTACAGAAATGATTCTTCCTCTCGTCTGTCTCCTCGGAACTATCAGAAGTGGGGCCACCAAAGGACAGGCATACATGATTTGGAACTATACCTGGATCATCGAGAACCAGGCCGGAGATGTAGCCAGCTCCTCCTCCACCACAGGTAGTAGCCCTACTTGGGGACCCCTGTTTGTTGACCTCTGTGCTTTGGCCATGGGAGCAGACGGTGCTTGGGGAGCACCTAGTACCTTCCTTCCCCGAAATGGGCCCCTTGACAACGACCTAGACACCGTGGCCCCTCCTCGGCCCTGTTTTAACAATTACTCTCATGGTGCCTTACGGGCTACATCCCTATATGTCTGCCCAGGAACAACACATCGGTCCTGAGAGCTAAACTACAAATGTGGGTATGAGACAGATTATTTTTGTGCTGCCTGGTCCTGCGAGACCACAGGAGACACCTACTGGAAACCCTCCTCTAAGACTGATTACACTACAGTAAAGAGGACAAACCCATCTGGTGCTCCATTTGGACAGGCGGGCAAGACCCATGCACAAAAATGTAAAAATTGGTGTAACTCCCTCACCATATCCTTTACGGATGTGGGGAAAAGTAAAAATTGGGAAGGACGAGGATACCAATGGGGACTAAGATTATACAAAACTGGGTATAATATAGGACTTACCTTTAGAATAAAGTTACAAAAAACCGTCCCCAACACACATAGAGCATTGATAGGGCCCAACACTGCACTTCACACACCATCCAAAACAGTCAAAGCACCATCCAAACCAGTCAAGACAACCTCCTCTAAAGGTAATACAACCCCGCGAACAACAAGAATCCTGGTATAAAAATTGGTTTTCCACCTCTCCTTGGTTATCCACCCTGTTACCCAGTATCTTGGGACCCCTTATGGGACTACTGTTACTTTCATTCGGACCTTGGGCATTCCAATGACTAACACGTTTTATTAAGTCTCAAATAGATTCTTCCCTTGCTGCTTTATCAGTCTCGGTCCATTATCATTGACTGGCGACCAATGACAAAGACAACACTGAGGCCGCTCCTGCACCCACACCAGAAAGGCTCAATTTTCATTTGCTCTAATCATCGTCCTCAGGCCTTATAAGAGTGAGCCAGCCTAAACCAGCCCAGGTGGCCGCCCCAAAGACGGGCAACTTCCTCTCCCCTCTTACCAACCTAAGACAGGGGCCCTGAGGATGACAGGGTACCCAAAGATGGGTAAGAAAGAGGGTCTTGTAGAGGTCGAACCTAAGACAGGGACGGTCACATAATCAGCTGCAGACGCCACTCTGCCTGATGCTTACCCATACCTTCTTAATATAAATAAGGGGGAAATGTAAGGAGCCGCAGGCCTTAATTTGCCTACAAGGAAGTTGGCTATGTGAACTGTCACCTTGAGCCTTTCCCAAGAACTGGGTGCGGATGTGCAGAAAAACCACAGGATGTTCCAGCCAGATGTTCCTGCTCAGTTATCTTGCAAAAACAGACTCTCCTCTGATGCCAGATGGCCTGACTAATTGCCCTGCTCCACTCTCCCCCTCCCCACTTCCTGCTTTCTGCAAGATATATGCAGCCGCCTTTGTTCCAATAAACGGACCTTGACAAAGCTCGCTTGGTCTCTCTCTCTCTCTCTCTCTCTCTCTCTCTCTCTCTCTCTCTCCTATCTTACAGGTCTGGGGTCTCCTTCGGGTACCTGCGGATTACTGCCCCCGCTGGCGGGGACAGAATACAAACTTTGTTTCTTTCAAATATTCAGAAATTGGTACTGTAACACAAATTGTTTTCACAGGTGAATAAAAACTTTGCTTCCTTCAACACTCAGAAATTTCAGTCTGTGTGAAAAAAAAGAAGAAAAAATATTCATAAATTTGGGCTCTTAGCAGAAACCATTTTCACACCAGAAAACAATTTTTGCCCCTTTAAGTTATTCAGAATTTGGTATCTGTACCACAATCTGTTTTCAAAATTGAATACAAAATTTGCTTCTTTCAAATGTTCAGAAATTGGTCTCTTTAGCACAAACTGTTTTCAAGGTTGAATACAAACCTTGCTGCTTTCAAATATTCATAAATTTGGGCACTTTAGCAGAAACTGTTTTCACAGTTGCATACAAACTTTGTTTCATTCAAATATACAGAAATCGGTACCTTAGCACAAATTGTTTTCACAGTTGAATACAAACTGTTTTCTTCAAAAATTCAGAAATTGGTACTTTAGCACAAACTGTTTTCACAGTTGCATACAAACTTTGTTTCGTTCAAATATTCAGAAATTGCTACTTTAGCACAAACTATTTTCTCAGTTTAATACAAACTTTCTTTCATTCAAATATTCAGAAATTGGTACTTTAGCACAAACTGTTTTCACAGGTGAATACAAACTTTGCTTCTTTCATTATTCAGAAATTTCACTCTGAGTGTAAAAAAAAAAGAAAAGAAAAGAAAAGAAAAAATATTCAGAAATTCGGGCTCTTAGCACAAACCGTTTTCACACCAGAAAACAATTTTTGCCTTATTCAGATATTCAGAAATTAGGCTCTGTACCACAGACTGTTTTCTCAAAGGTGAATACAAAATTGGCTTCTTTCAAATATTCAGAAATTGGTCTCTTTAGCACAAACTCTTTGCAAAGTTCAATACAAACCCTCAGCAGGCAGGCTGAAAATGACTCAATTTTCATTGATCTTATTCTCTATATTTTGAGGTTCTGTTTTATCCTTTCTGTGAGTGTGCATGTGTGTGTGTGTGGGTGTGTGTGTCATGTGTGCAGTTGCCCACAGAAGCCAGAAGAGGGTGTCCCGTCCCAATGCCCAGGATGTAGAGTTACAGATGGTTCTGAGCCTCCAGATATTGGTGTTGAGAACCAAATTTGGGTACTCTGGAAGAGCACCAAGTACTCTAAGCCACCCAGCCATTCCCACAGCCTCTTTATCATTGATTTCTTGCTTAGCTTAACAGACTTCACATATTCAGAAATTGGGCACCGAGCACAAACTGCTCTCACAGTAGACTACAATCTTTGCCCCTTTCAGATATTCAGAAATTGTGCTCTTTAGCACAAACTGTTTTCATAGTTGAATACAAATTTGCTTCCTTCAAATATTCAGAAATTTGGCCTCTTAGCACAAAGCGTTTTCATAGCAGAATGCAATTTTTGCCCCGTTCAGATATTCAGAATTTGGTCTCTTTTGCACAAACTATTTTCACATTTGAATACAAACCATGCTTCTTTCAGATTTTCATAAATTAGGGCTCTTTACCAAAAACTGATTTCACGGTTGAATACAAAGTTTGCTTCTTTCCAATATCCATGAATTTGAACTCTTTATCACAAACTGTTTTCAGAGTTGAATACAAAATTTGCTTCTTTCAAATAGTCATAAATTTGGGATCTTTACCACAAACTGTTTTCAGAGTTCCATACAAACTTTGCTTCCAATAAATATACTGAATTTTGGGCTCTTTACCGCAAACAGTTTCCAAGTTGAATACAAATTGCTTCTTTAAAATATACATAAAATTGGAGCCGGGCGTGGAGGTGCACGCCTTTAATCCTAGCACTAGGGAGGCAGAGGCAGGCGGATCTTTGTGAGTTCAAGGCCAGCCTGGTCTACAGAGTGAGTTCCAGGACAGCTGGGACTACAGGGAGACCCTGTCTCAAAAAGACAAAATATATATATA
>VZQC01003169.1:20227-53497 GCA_009823505.1 Rhizomys pruinosus
ACATAAACGGAATCCAAAGACAAAACCACACCTATCACGCATTGATGCTTGGAAAAATGCCTTGGACAAAGTCCAGCATCCTCATGCTTTAAAGTCCTAGAAGGAATTGGATTGGAGGGATCATTCCTCAATGTAATCAAAGCCATATACAGGAAACCCACAGCCAATATCATCCTAAATGGGGAAATGACGGAACAAATTCCCTTTAAGGTAAGGAACTCGGCAAGGCTTGCCCCCTATCACCCATCCTTCAATATAGTGCTTGAAACACTTGCTAGAGCAATAAGGCAAGAAAAGGATATTAAAGGAGTACTATTGGAAAAGAGGAAGTCAAACTACCCTATTTGCTGATGATATGATTGTTTACTTAAGGATGCAAAAAACACCAGAAAACTCCTAGAAACGATTAACAGCTTCAGCAAAGTGGCAGGATACAAAATAACTTAGAAAATCAATGGCCTTTCTTTACAACCAACAACAAGCAACGGGAGAAAGATCACAAAGACCTTCCCACTCACAATAGCTCAAAAACAATAAGATACCTAGGAACAAACCTAAACCAAAGATACCAAAGACCTCTACAACAAAATTTTAAATATATATAAAAGTATGAAAATCAGAAGATGAAAAACTCCCATGCCATGGATTGGGAAAAATTAACATTGTAAAAATGTCCATTTACCAAAAACTCTTGTATAGATTTAATGCAATCCCAATCAAAATCCCCAGGAATTTCTTCACAGGCTTGGAAACAAAAGTTCTTAAATTCATTGGAAAAACAAAAGACCCCGAATAGCTAAAATCAATCCTGAGTGAAAAGATACACAGGAGGGATCTCTATACAAGATTTTAAACTATACTCAGGGCTATAGTCATAAACAGCCTGGTACTGGCACAAAAACAGACCTGTGGACAATGGAACAAAATACGAAGACCAAATCTGAGCAACATACAATTTCAGCCATCTCATATATTGACAAGGGGGCCAGAAAATCCACAATGGAGAAAAAGACAGCATCTTCTCAAGTGGGTGTGGCAAAACTGGATCACCACTTGTAGAAGAAGAAATTAAACCCCTACTTCTCACCTGTACAAAAGTCAAACTCCAGATGGATTAAAGACCCAACGTGAAACCCAAACTCTGAGGGTGATAGAAGAAAAAGTTGGCAGCAGACTACAAGACATAGGCGTAGGAAAAAGACTTCCTAAATCAGACGCAGTACTGCACAAGAATTAAGGTCGACAATTGACAAATGGAACTCATCAAACTCAAAGCTTCTGTACATCAAAAGAAACAACAGGGAAGTGAGGAGAAATCCCACAGAATGGGAGGAAACCTCACTGCAGATACATCTGACAAAGCTTGATTTCCAGAATATATAAACTACCAAAAAACAAAGAAAAAAAGAAACAAACTACCCGCTCAATAGATGGAGCAAAGAACTGAACAGAGACTTCACAAGCGAGGAATAGAGATGTCTGAGAAAACACCTCAAGAACTGCTCAACTTCACTAATAATAAGGAAGATGCAATCAAAACCACTTTAAGATTCATATCTTACTCCAATAAGACTGGCTTAGGATCAAGAAAACAAATGATACCAAGTGCTGGAGAGGTTGTGGGGAAAGGGGAACACTCATCCCTGCTGGTGGGAATGTAACTTGTACAGCCACTATGGAAAGCAGTGTGGAGAACCCTTGGAAGACTTGGAATGAACTTGCACCGACCCAGCCATACCACTCCTGGGCATGTACCCTCAAGACTTACGCCCCACAGAGATACATGCACGGCCATTTTATGAGCTCTCTCACAATAGCAAGGAGCTGGAACAAACCTAAATGCCCCTCAACTGACGAGTGGATAGAGAAAATGTGGTACATCTACACAAATGGAATTCTATGCAGCAGTAAAGAAAGACGACTCACAGCTTTGCAGGAAAATGGCTGGAGCCTAGAGGACATCATGCTGAGTGAAGTAACACAGTCCCAGAAACAAACGATGATGGTATCACTCATCTGTGGATGCTAGTGCCAATTACCCAGTTGTAAGTATTTTTGTGTAGGGCCCCGAGCTTTTGTACAAAGCAGTTGGGCATAATGCATTTGGAAACAACAACAACAACAGAAAAATACTGCTCAAAGAACTACTGAAACAGTGAACTTCTGCCAAACAGTCAACTTCCCATGGAAAATATTGAGAAAGACTAAGAGATGGAAAGCATGTTTGGCAGAATGCACGAGCTCTGGTGTCGTGGGGGAATGGGCGGGAACATGGTCAGATTTTTAAAAAATAAATAAATAAAATTAAAAAAAAAAAGATAAAAATTAGTCTTCTGCCAGGCATGGTGGCACTGCCAATCTTTAATTCCAGCACTAAGGAGGCAAAGACTGGGAATTCTGAGTTTGAGGTGAGCCTGGGTCTACATAGTCCTAGGCCAGCCAGGGCTACATATGGAGCTGCCGTGCCTCAAAAAAAAAAAGCTTCTGTGTAATAAATCTGTACCCCAAAGCTGGGTGTGGTGGCCCATGCCTTTAGTCCCATACTCAGGAGGCAGGGGCAGGTAGATCTCTGAGTTCAAGGCCAGCCTGGTCTACAAGTGAGTTCAGAATAGCTGGGCAGAGGAGACCCGTGTCTTAAAAAAAAAAAGAAAACGGGCTGGAGAGTAGCCACCTTAAGAGACGGACTGCTCTTGTAGAGGACCCGGTTCGATCCCCAGCACCCACATGACAGCTAAGAACTGTCTGTAACCCAATTCCAGGAGAACTCCAGTTCCAGGGAATCGAGACCCTTTTCTGACCTCCGCGGCATTGCACGACACGGGTGCAACCTACATGCAAACAGTACATTCATCACAACAAAAATATAAAAATTAAAAAAACACCAAAACAAACAAACGCCTCATGGCTTTAAGTGCTCTTGCTGTTCTTGCAGAGCTTGGGTCTCAGTTGCCTTACAACCAGTGTGAGTCGCTTACATCTGCCTCTAACTCTAGTGTCAGGAGATCTGATGTGGTTTGACAGCCTTCGTAGGCACTGCCCTCATAGGCCGAGACCACATCACACCACATTACACATAAATAGTAAAAAGACCCCTGAATTACGAAGCTGTGTTTTGGGTATATAGGGGTTAGGGTTCGTGGAGGGGACATTTTGTCCTCTGTTGCCCTACATTGAAGGACACTGGTTGTCTTCTGAAATACTGCCATAATCTGTCACTGAAATTTGTTAAAAAAAAGATTCATACGCCAGGCATGGTGGCACATGGCCCTTTAATCCCAGCATTTCGGAGCAGAGGCAGGTGGAATCTCTGTGTTAGTCTCAAAGGCCCCGCCTGGTCTACAGAGCTCCAGCCCAGCTGGGGACCTAATGGGAGATCCTGACTCAAAAATGACCGAAGAAAGAAAAAAAAGTACATGTACATTGTAGTCAAATTGTCCTAAGAAATTGTTTTTATTTTGACTTATGCTATTGGACAACAGAGTTTGGCTAAGATTCCTAGTTAACTCTTGGAAAATTTCTTCTATTTTATTTAGGTAGGTTGCTGGGGATTTGAATTCCACTTTGGGTGGGAGCTGCACCCCCACTGAACTTTTGAGGGTATTTGTTGACCCTTTTTTTTTTTTTTGAAAAATGTTTTTTGCTTTTAAACATAAAATAGAAATTATTTATGTTTATGGGTGTATTGTCTGCATGTGTGCAAGTGCACCTATGTTGTAGTGTCGATGGAAGACAGAAGACTGTGTCAGATCCCCTAGAATTGGAGTTTTGGATGGTTGTTAGCCATCATGTGGGTGCTGGGATTCGCTCTTAACCACTGAGCCACCTCTCTAGCCCTATTGTTGATCCCTTTCTTTCCCAGCTTTCCTAAGAGCCAGCTCCTGCTGGGCGTGGTGGCCACAGGCCCTTGAATCCCACCCACATACGGAGCCGAGAGGCCGGAGGCACACAAATCTCTGTGAGTTCAAGGCCAGCTTGTTTACATGGTGAGTTCTCAGTCAGCTGGGGCTACAGGGAGACCCTGTTTCAAAAACACCAAAAACAAAAAACAAAACAAAACAAAAAACAAGTCCCAAGACAAACAAGAGGCAGCTCTTGGATTATTTAGTCCAGTTCTCAGTTGAATGTTGAATCCTCTTGAATGATTTTTCTCTTTCTTTCTGATTGCTGATCTCCTGAACCACAAGGCTATCTGGTTTGGTCAGTGAAACAAGCCCTGCCTTTGGAACTGTGCTATTGATGAGGCATATGATGGTGTTCCATGCTATAGAGTGTGCTGGAATTCTTGCCTCACCCACCAGAGAAGGGTGGACTCTTTTTTTGGTCTTTTTGAGACAGGGTCTCCCTGTAGCCCCAGCTGTCCTAGAACTCCTCTGTAGACCAGGCTGGCCGTGAACTCGACAAGATTTGCCTGCCCTCTGCCTCCCAAAGTGCTAGGAGTAAGGCGTGTGCCACCACGCCAGCCTTGAAAGGGTGGACTCTTTAGGGAGGAAGTGAGTGGATGGTATGTGTAAGATTGTGAGATTGGCTTCCCAAAAGACCATTGGTGATCTTGCTGGTTCTTGTCTGCTCCTCTCATATCTTTGTGTTTTGTTTTTGGTTTGTTCCTTTTTTTTTTTTTTTTTTTTTGAGTGGGGAGAGGTTAAAGCAGGTCTTACAGCCAGGCCCAGAACAGCCTCAGACTTGCTGTATAGCTAGAGCAAGACCTTGATCTTGTCTCTACCTTGCAGGTGCTGGGATTACAGGCTCGGGTTAGCATGCTAATGCCTGAAATTATGCTTTCTAGAATTTAAATGAACTGAAGCATGCATTTTCTGTGTTCCCAGACTTCATCCTGATACAAATAGGACCGTTGTCTGCTGATGCTGGCATGATGTACAGAACACTGGGCAGCCTTCTGTCCAGGAGAGAAGGGCTCACAAGCACCCATAGACGTCTCAGTTATGCTTGGAGTCTTACATTCTCTGTTATGCAATTTAACCAACCTGGTTATTTAGGCTCCATGACCCTTTACCTGGATGACAGTCAAGTATAGTTAGGCAAACAGGGTTCCTTTCGTTTGTTGTAATGACTACTTCTGGATGGTAGTTTCTTTGTTGAGAATTGAAGCAGTAAACAAAAAAGAACAGTAATGTTTTTGCATGGAGTTTTAAAATTTTTTCTATTTTCTTTTTTATTAACTTTTTTTTTTGGGGGGGGTCCTGTTGAGACAGGGGCCTCCCCTGTAGCCAAGCTGTCCTCACTCTGTAGACCAGAGTGGCCTTGAACTCACAAAGATCCACCTGCTCTGGGCTCCTGAGTGCGAGGATTAAAGTGTGCGCCACCACACCCTGGCCACTTTATTATTTTTATTATTATTAGTATATTTTTTTTTTTTTGGTCTTTTCAGACAGGGGGGGGGGGTTTCTCCTTGTAGTTCCCAGCTGTCCTGGACGCACTCTGTAGACCAGGCTGGCCTTGAAACTTCACAAAGATCCACCTGCCTCTGCCCCAAGTGCTGATTAAAGGCGTGCACCACCACGCCCATCAATTTATTAATTTTTAATTGAATTTTGGTGGGTATTTCACACATAGCATCTCAGTCTTTTTTTTTTGTTTTTTTTTTTTTTTGTCCTTTTCAAGACAGGGTCTTCCCTGTGAGCCCCAGCTTCCCGGGAACTCACTCTGGAGACCAGGCTGCCTTGAACTCAAAAGATCGCTCGTCTTTGCTCCCAATGCTAGGGATTAAAGGTGTGCACCACCAAGCCCCGGGCCCTTTCAATCAGTCTTAATCATTTTCATGTCCCCTTCTCCATTGATACCTTCCCACAGCAACCCCCTCAAACCGGATAAATTTTCTACTTTTTTCTTACTGTGCTTTGTGTATGCTTCGTTAGTTTCAGATGTTCCCAGGTAGAGAAACAAAGAGCAGCTAACTTTAGCGTGGCCTGTTGGTTAGACCATGTTGCCTACGTAACTAGGTAATCCACCCAGGACTCATGTGGGTGTTGTGTGGTTGTTTAATCATGAAATTGGTAGTGGTGATTCCATTTCTTATGTGATAAGGCTGAACCCTGCGTATGTATGACTTGCTCAGTGTTCTCAGGTAAGTGGCCCAAACCCAGATCTCTGTGGAGACTTCCCACCATCTCCCCCCTCACCCCCAAGTTGCTGAGGCTGGTGTGTTGGTATCTTGAGTCAGCGATTCACAGCTAAAGCTAAGGGAGCCTTTCTGTTGCCACATCTCTATTCTTTTAGTAATCAGATGTTATATATTTATAATTGCTTTGTCATTACTGAGTACTGCTGTGGCTGGGTATAGAATATGCCTCCAATCATAGATTCAGACAGGAGGATTGATAGGAGCTTGGCCAGTCTGGGATACATAGGGAGACCTTTCTTTCTTTTTTTAATATATTTTATTATTATTATTATTATTTTAATTTATTTATTTTCGTATGTGTATGGATGTACTGTCTGCATGTAGGTTTGTGCACCCGTGTAGTGCAGTGCTGCGGAGGTCAGAAGAGGGTCTCGGATTCCCCCTGGAACTGGAGTTAAGGACGGTTCTCAGCCGCCATTGGGTGCTGGGGAATCGAACCCGGGTCCTCTGCAAAGAGCAGGTGGCGCGCTTAACTGCTAGGCATCGTCTCCAGCCCCAGGGAGGACCTTTTTAAAAAAATTAAATTTGTGCTCAACGTGTGTGTGTGTGTGTGTTTGTTGTTGTGCGCGCGCGCGCACACTATACTTACTGTGTAGCTCAGTCTGGTTTTCTTGAATTGATGACCTCTTCTACCTTCAGGATGCTGGAATTAATCAGTTCTCTCGGCTGAAACTGTGTGTGTGTGTGTGTTGACACCAAAGGTCAACTGTTTGGTGCCATTCTTCACGTGTTGTCTCTCTTAAAAATTTTTTTTGTTGCTTCATTCTTCACGTGCTGTCTCCCTTTAAAAATTTTTTTTGTTGCTTTAAAATACTTTATTGGAGCCGGGTGTGTGGTGCATGCCTTTAATCCTAGCACTTGGGAGGCAGAGGCAGGTGGATCTTTGTGAGTTCAAGGCCAGCCTGGTCTACATAGTGAGTTCCAGGACAGCTGGAGCTACAGGGAGACCCTGTCTCGAAAAGACCAAACAAAAACAACAACAACAAAAAAACTTTATTGGGGCTGGAGAAGAAGAGATGGCTCAGTGGCAAAGAGCACTGGCTGCTCTTGCAGAGGAACCCAGTTCAGTTCCCAGCACCCAGATGGCCGCTAACAACTATCCATAACTCCAATTTCAGGAGATCTGACACCCTCTTCTGGCCTCCACACACACTGGTACCTGCAGGCAAAACAGGCATAAACATTAAAAAAATAAACAACAACACTGGACTGGAGGGATAGCTCAGTGGCTAAGAGCACTGACTACTTTTGCAGAGGACCTAGGATCAGTTCCTAGCACCACATGGCAGCTAGCAACTGTCTGGAATGCCAGTTCTAGGTCCTCTTCTGGTTTGCATAGGCATTGTACTCATATGATGCACACATATACCTGTAGGCAAAACGCTTATTTATTTTTTTAAATGTGTATAAGTACTGTCTGCATGTAGGTTGGTGCACCTGTGTCATGCAATGCCACAGAGGTCAGAAGAGGGTGTCGGATTCCCCTGGAACTAGAGTTAAAGAGAGTTCTTAGCCTCTATGTGGGTGCTGGGAATCGAATCCCAGTCCATTGCAAGAGCAGTCAGTGCTCTTAACCGCTGAGCCATCTCTCTAGCCCCTGCAAAACGCTTTTCACCTAAAATAAGTAAATGTTTTGAAAAATACTTTATTGGAACCAGGTGTGGTGGCACATGCCTTTACTCCCTGAAGAGACAAGCAGATCTCTGTGAGATTGAGGCCAGCCTGATATACATACATAGCAAGTTCCAAGCCATCTGGGGCCACAGGGAGACCCTGTCTCAAAAAGACAAAACAAGACAAAAAAGCTTTTATTAGGATCTTTTGAAAAAAACTAAGTACTTATAAGACAAAATAAATGTCTCCTGGCAGCCAGCGAGGTCTTAGTATGATCTTGAACTTAGAATGATCTTGAACTCATGCTCACATGATCATCTCGCCTGTCTGGGAGTAGCTGAGACAGGGATCTGCCACCATACTCAGCTAATGTTGTCTCTACTTGGCACGTAAATATGCTGGTTTCAGGCCATTTTTTGCCTAGTAAGTTTACAGTTGCTCATGCAGTTTACAAGAAGAGGTCTTCGGATCTGCCCAGCTTCAGGTAAAGGTTCTCTGTATAGTAGCAGAATCTGTATCAACCAGGAGGAAGGGCTTCATTTATTATTTCTATTTTAATTTTATTTTTAATTATGTGTGTATGTTGTATGTGTGTTTGGGGGGGAGGGTATGTGCACATGCCTGGGCAGGTGTCCAAGGAAGCTAGAGGTGCTGGATCCCCCAGGAGCTGGACTTATAGGTAGATGTGAGCCACCAGCGTGGTTGCTGGAAACTGACCTAAGGTCCTCTGGAAAAGCGGCCAGTGTTCTTAACTGCTGAGCCATCTCTCTAGCCCTCATTTATTATTTTGACATTTTGGATGTTTGTGTTTGAATATGTCTATGGGCACACAGGCGCTATAGCATAGGTAGAAGTCTGAGGACAACTTGGAGTTGGAGCTGCTCTCTTTCTACCATGTGAATCTCAGGGATTGAAAACTCAAGTTATCATGCTTGGTGGCAAGTGCCCCTTACCTACTGAACCATCTCTCTGGTGCCATGCATTATTTATTTATTTATTTATTTATTTATTTATTTATTTATTTATTATTTTGATCTTTTGAG
Organism: Rhizomys pruinosus; assembly: GCA_009823505.1. Lineage (NCBI taxonomy): Eukaryota > Metazoa > Chordata > Mammalia > Rodentia > Spalacidae > Rhizomys > Rhizomys pruinosus. Next base: position 29,024 of record VZQC01003169.1, read on the forward strand.
ATGGGGTCTCCCTGTAGCTACAGCTGCCCGGGAACTCACTGACCATGCTGGGCTGGAACTCACAAGATCCTCCTGCCTCTGCCTCCTGAGTGCTGGGATTAAAGGCGTGTGCCAACACGCCTGGCCTAATGTGCTTTTTTCATATTTGCATTTTTATGTCTCTGTTAGAAATACTTTTTGGTGGGCCTGGAGAGATGGCTCAATGTTAACACTGGCTGTTCTTGTAGAAGACCCAGGTTCGAATCCCAGCAACCACATGGTGGCTAACATCCATAACTCTAGTTCCAGGAGATCTGATGCCCCTTTTGGGCCTCCATGGGGATTGCACAACACAGGTGCACTTATACACATGCAGACAATACACCAATACACAAGAAGTAAAAATAAAATAAAAAAATACTTTTTCATGGAATTGCATTTGCTTCATAGAGCAAGACATTTGTGCTGAAGTATTTAGCCTGTAGTAAGGGAGGCAGCTCATAATTCCTTTAATGCAGTCAGGCAGTAACTGGGAAGTCTGGACTGGGATGTATGTCCCTGCCTAGTGCTCCTCACCCAGCTTCCTTGACTTCCATGTATGCTGCTTTGGGCTGTGACTTCAGACTGTCTCAAACTTCTATTGGTCAATTTCAGGCTTCCCTAAAATTGAGGAAGGTGTGTCCTCATTTCAGGAAGAGATCTACCCTAGTAACTTACTGTCTCTTTTTTTCCAGAGAGTCTCATAACCACAGAACCTCATCCAGTGAACAGCATTCTGGGAGCACCTTCTTGAGGTTTACACTTCTTGGGCTTCATAATCCAGGTCTGCCTATGAGTGGTGGTGATGTTTTGAGGCTTTTTGTTGATGTGTGTAGAAATGATTTCTACCTGTAATATTAGAGAAACAAGATATTCCATGCAGCTTGATTTTCTTTTTCATTCCAGCGTACAGGGCTGCTACTGAGTATCTGCTTATCATTGTTCTTTTTGCTGTTTTGAGATAGGGTCTCCTATAGCCCTAGCTGGCTTGGAACTCACTATGTAGACCAGGCTGACCTTGAACTCACAGAGATCTGCTGGCCTCTGCCTCCCGAGTGCTGGGATTAGAACTGTGCGCCCCACGCTGGCTGACATTGCTTTATAGCAGCCACTTTGGAAATGATGTGTAGGTGCTAGTGGCTGACCACAGTATGATGAGTAGTGTTCCTGGCAGGTGTTGGATGATGCTGGAGTCTGTGAACTAGTTTCTGGCAGGTGTTTGGATGATGCTGGAGTCTGTGAACTAGTTCCTGGCAGGTGTTTGGATGATGCTGGAGTCTGTGAACTAGTTCCTGGCAGGTGTTTGGATGATGCTGGAGTCTGTGAACTAGTTCCTGGGCAGGTGTTGGATGATGCTGGAGTCTGTGAACTAGTTCCTGGCAGGTGTTTGGATGATGCTGGAGTCTGAACTAGTTCCTGGGCAGATGTTGGATGATGCTGGAGTCTGTGAACTAGTTCCTGGGCAGATGTTGGATGATGCTGGAGTCTGTGAACTAGTTCCTGGGCAGGTGTTGGATGATGCTGGAGTCTGTGAACTAGTTCCTGGGAGGCAGGGGAGAAGAAACCAACAGTGAGAAGTGAGTTTACTCTCAGAAAAAGACCAAATTGTAACTAGAAAAAAAATCTCAGAAAAGGGTCTTGATCTGGAGAGATGGCTCAGGGGCTAAGAGCACTTGACGTTCTTGTAGAACTGAGCTGAGTTCAATTACTAGCACCTGTCTCAGGTGGTTCACAACTGCCTGTAACTCAGTTCCAGGGGATCTGATACCCTCTTGTAGCCTCTTTAGTTTTGTGTACTCAGTGCACATATATCCACGTGCACACATGAACACACACATTTGTGGGGTTTCTAATATTTAATTTTATTTTCTGTTTATGAGTGTATTGCCTTCATGTGTGTAAGTGCACTCGTGTTGTACAATGCCCATGGAGTCAGAAGAAGGCATCGGTTTCTTTGGAACTAGAGTTATGGACAGTTGTTTGCTACCATCTGGGTGCTGGGAATCGAACCCGGGTTCTCTGAAAAAGCAGACAGTGCTCTTAACTGATGAGCTATCTCTGTAGTGCCCGATTTTATAGTCTTCTTTTAAAGTCAGTCAGACTAATGAGCACTCCAGATTGGTCTGTGAGCTTCTTGTGGCAGGATGTGCATTACAGCACTCAGACTTTGTGTTCACCATTGTCTAGTCATGGATTTACTGAGTGAGGAACATGTAGTTTTCACCTGCCCACTTTGTAGCACATCACATGTAGTTAACAAAAAAGTTTTTTTTTTAATTTTATTTATTTCTGTATGTGTACGAATGTACTGTCTGCATGCAAGTTTGTGCACTCGTGTCGTGCAATGCCGTGGAGGTCAGAAGAGGGTGTCGGACTCCCCTGGAACTGGAGTTCTCCTGGAATTGGAGTTACAGACGGTTCTCGGCCGCCATGTGGGTGCTGGGGATCGAACCCGGGTCCTCTGTAAGAGCGGTCGGCGCTATTAACCGCTAGGCCATCTCTCCAGCCCCCAACAAAAAAGTTTTAAAGTGCTTAATGCCAGTTGTGGTGGCATATCCCTTTAATCCCAGAACTCCTGAGGCAGAGGCAGGTTGATTTCTGTAAGTTAAAGGCCAACCTGGTCTGTGTTGCAAGTTTCAGGCTAGCCAGGGCTACATAGTGAGACTTTTGACTCAAAAAACAAACAGAAGTAAGTACTTGACTTTTGTAAATTGATCTTTTCCAGTCAAGGTGAGGCTTTACTTTTATTTCATTTTGTGGTGTGTGTGTGTGTGTGTGTGTGTGTGTGTGTGTGTGTGTGTGTGTATGTGTATGTATGTATGTATGTATGTATGTATGTGTATGTATGATAGTATTTCATCATGTAGTTCAGGCTGCCCTCAGACTAACAATCTTCCTCAGCCTTCTGAGTACTAAGATTATACATGTGTGTTACCCTGTGTTCATTAGCTTTTTGTGTCAGCAAGCTGGTGTTAGGCACAGCAGTTACAGAATCTTTGCAAGAAGTGCATTGAGCCGGGTGTGGTGGATCACGCCTTTAATCCTTGGGAGGCAGAGGCAGGCGGATCTTTGGGATCTTTGTGAGTTCAAGGCCAGCCTGGTCTACAGAGTGGGTTCCAGGGCAGCTGGGACTATAGGGAGACCCTGTCTCGAAAAAGACCAAAAAAAAAAAAGAAAAAAAAAGTGCATTTAGCTCCCTAGTTTCAGACATTTTAATACTGTGGTGTGTGTGCTCCATGAGTGTTGGGCTTGAGAGGACAAGAGGCATGCTTTCACGAGCTGGGTTTGAAGCCCTTCAAACAGAAAATTTCAGGTATATGGAGGCACCCACCTGTGTGGCTGGTAGGGCCACAACAGCGGACCTGGCTTCATAGTCAGAGGTGGTCCGGTGAGAACTGAAGGATCTTTGTATTTCAGACTTTTTGACCTCTTTTCACTATGTATTAAAAAAAATACTTTTCTGAGTCTAACCAAGCTGTTTGATCTGTTGGGTGAGTCCCTCATTTACCTGGTAGAAAACAGTCTTAAGGATGAATCTAAAGGCAAAGGCTGGTTTGTATTAATGTAATCTCTAGAACCAGAGTACAGTTGAGCACCTGCTCAGAATATTTATGCAGAAGCAATAGTTCCAGATTCCATGTTTTCTCCCCAAGACTCCCATGGACTTGACATACAAGCATTGTTTGTTCTTTGAGTTACATGAGTAAGTAGTCTATTTTCTCCATTCACAACTTCTTGCACACCCCAGGTATGACAACCCCAAATCCCAACATTTGGCGGGTGGGGGTCAGAACTGCCCTCTCTTGAGAACCTCTGCTTTCTTTTCTTCTTTTGGGCTAAACATGATATACAGAGTGTTAAATATCATTTTTTTTCTTTTTCTGTGTAGGGAGTGAATCTAGAGCCTCCTTTGGCAAGCACTTCTCCAGCAGTCTGCACCCCAGCCCCTACTCAGTAAATTTCAGTATTGCTCATTTAGGAATTTAAAGCTGATATGTCAAGTGGTCTTATTTCAAGAGTCACGTGTGTGTGTGTGTGAGATCCCGTGTTCTCCCCCCCCCGAAGGGGAGGTCAAAGGTTGACATCGGGTATCTTCTTTTGCACTACATCTTAGGTTTTGAAAGAGGGTCTCTGAACCTGAAGCTTTCCTGGGTTATGAATGGTGCTCTGCCACTGCTCCTGGCTGCTTTTTTAATTTTTTTTAATTATTTTTTATTTATTTATTTATTTTTTTTTTGGTCTTTTCGAGACAGGGTCTCCCTGTAGCTCTAGCTGTCCTGGAATTCACTCTGTAGACCAGGCTGGCCTCGAACTCACAAAGATCCGCCTGCCTCTGCCTCCCAAGTGCTAGGATTAAAGGCGTGCGCCACCACGCCCAGCTTGGCTGCTTTTTTTAAAGAATTTGTGTGTGTGTGTGTGTGTGTGTGTGTGTGTGTGTGTGTGGTGTGTGTGTGTGTAAGTACGTACACATGTGTATAGGTGACCACAGAGGCTAGGGTTAGGGCATTGGATCCACTGGAGCTAAAATTACAGGTAATTGGTAGGCAACATGCTGGGAAGTGGACATTGGGTCTCAGTTTGGTAAGAGCAGCAAGTGCTTTTAACCGCTGAGCCATCTTCCGAGCTTCTGCTTCTGGCTTTTTCTGTGGGTACTGGGGATCCAAACTCAGGTCTTCATGTTTGCATGGCAAGCACTTTATTTGCTGGCCACCACTACACCCCCCCCCCCCCCCCCGAAGCTTCTTCTACCTGCTTATTTCAACTAGTTTGAGGTCTGGTAGAGACTGACATTTGAAGAGAAATCTTAATGAAAGCCTGTTTCATTCTGAGCTTTAAAAAAAAATCTCATGTATTTATGATTCGAGCTGGACATGTTGGCAGAAGGCTTGCTTTAGACAGCAGCCAAAAAGTATCCCTTTGGGCCCCACCCTTTCTAAATTTAGGCATTCATTCAGTCTTAGATTCTTCATGGGCAGAGTGCAGTTGCTGGTGCTGGGATGGGCATAGAAGCTTTGCTTGGGCTGCCATTCTGCCTGGGACCTCTAGTGTCTGAAGTTACATGCACATGAATTTGCTGTTGTTAGTGAGTAATGCTCTCAAGACAGACTGTGGAAGAGTAAGGAAGGAGCAGAAGGAGGAGGGGGAGAGGGAGCTGCTTCTCATTTGGTAGCTAAAAGAAAATGACAGAGCAAGGGCCCAGCTGACTTCTGACCTGTCCTGGACTTGTTTCCTCACTGGCAGCTTGTCTGCTAAACCATTTTCTGTATCTTAATTGATTAACTCTGTTATTTTCTCCACTCCCAAAGTAAACAAGGCACTGGGAGTGAGTGAGGTCATGCTGTTGAGTCACTGCCCTGCTGCTTAGGGGTCTGCAGCTGGCCCTGCTCCCCTGCAAGAGACTCCTGACGAGACTTCCTTGCTTGCTCTGGTCTTGTTGGTAGAAGGGTCCTGGTGAAAAAGCCACTATTGAAACTAAAAAGTTCAAGCGACAAGATTACTCTCTGGTGGACCTGCTCATTGTTGGTATATGCTGGAGGCTGCCTGGTTGGCTGTTAACTAAAAGACCATCATTTCTAGCCTTTCTTGTTGCTTTTTTGTTTAAATTACTTTTGACTTACTTAAAACATCTCTTTGAGGGATGACCATAAATATGTACAGAATTGTTCTAACTTTTGACCTTTTAAAAATATTTTTATTTTTTTTTTACTTTTTTTTTTTTTTTTTTTTTTTTGGCTGTTTTCGAGACAGGGTCTCCCTGTAGCCCCAGCTGACCTGGAACTCACTCTGTAGACCAGGCTGGCCTTGAACTCACAAAGATCCGTCTGCCTCATGCCTCCCGAGTGCTAGGATTAAAGGCGTGCGCCACCATGCCCGGCTTATTTTTTTTACTTTTTGTGTATGAGTGTATTGCCTACCTGTTTGAGTGCATTCATGTAGAGCAGAGCCTATGGAGACCAGAAGAAGGAGGGCGTCGGGTCTAGAGTTATGGACAGTTGTTAGCTGCCATGCTGGTGCTGGGAATTGAGCCTGTATTCTCTGGAAGAACAGCAAGCATTAACAATTGAGCCATCTTCCAGCCCCTTTGTGTAGCCCAGGTTGGCTTCCAACTTGTGATCTTTCTGCCTCGGCCTCTTCAGCATATCCTACCAGTGTGTGCTGCCCCAAATGGTTTGGTTTTTGACTTGGGAAGAAATTTGGCTTTGCAGTTTCTTTAGCTTAGAAAACAGAAATGAACATGCTTGTGCATGCCTTGCCCGAGCACACCAGCCTTGCCAGTCTGTTGTCCACTAGCTCTTTCCTCCTCCGCACTGGTACCCGCAGTGGTTGCGACACTACAGAGGGTCTTTGCTGTTCAAATCACTCCTTGAGGATTGTGGGCTTCCAGATTGCTACAATAGTTTTCTGTCTGTAATTATAAATGAAACCCTAAACAAACCTCTTACTTAAATACATACATTTTTATACTCATAAGGACAAAAAAAAGTCATGCAAAAATGAGAAATTAAGGCCCTCCCCGACTCCCCATGTGAAGGGGGGCCCCTTATGGCAGCAGTGTTTAATGAACTGTGGTTGGATTTTGGTTGGGTTTTTTTTGTTTGTTTGTTTTGTTTTTTTGGTGTCTTTGTAACAGTCTCCCTGTAGCCCCTATAATGACCCAGTTTGCTTTCAACTTCCGCAGATTTGAGGCCAGAGACCTTTACCATGTCTTGTGTACTATTGTTTTAGATTTTCCCTTTTTTTTTTTGGTCTTTTCGAGACAGGGTCTCCTTGTAGTCCCAGCTGTCCTGGAACTCACTCTGTAGACCAGGCTGGCCTTGAACTCACAAAGATCCACCTGCCTCTGCCTTCCAAGTGCTAGGATTAAAGGCGTGCGCCACCATGCCCGGCTTTTTTTTTTTTTATTTTTTGGTTAGATTTTTCCCTTTTGAATGCAAGCTGGAACTGGCAATTTTCAGTATTGAGGATTATGTACCGCTGATTCTCATTGCAAAATGAGCATGCATTCTGTGGGTATTGTAAGTCATACTAAAATCACTGCAGGAAATGCAGGCCAGGAAACACACAGGGTATGAAGGAGAAACAAACTTCTAGCAGAGCTACATGCTAAATGTGACTGTTTTTCATAGCTGAGTAGGTAATGCCAGGCTTGACTGAATATCAACCACTGCTTACCTCCTCTGTAATTTTTATTTTCCTTTCTTCAGAACTTTTAGGTAGAATTTCATAACACTGACTTAGCACGCACTGAAAGCTGTTTATCTGAAGTTGTTTACTTTTGTCGAAAGTTATCAGGTATCTTGGGCCTGGAGAGATGGCTCAGTGGTTAAGAACACCAACTGCTTTTGCAGTGGACCCGGGTTCAATTCCCAGCACCCACATGGCAGCTAAGAACTGTCTTTAACTCCAGTTCCAGGGGAACCTACACCCTCTTCTGACCTCTGTGGCATTGCATGACACGGGTGCACAGACCTGCATGCAGACAGTACACTTATACACATTAAAAAAAAAAGAAAAAAAAGAAAAAAAAGAAAGTTATCAGTTCTCAAGTTAAAGTACAAGTTTAGATTCTATCCGCTGCTCTCTCCGAGAGCCAGATACTGAATAAGAACAGTCTCTTCTCTTGTAGCCTTTGATGAGTGTCCCTTCTCTCCAATCTCTGAGCCTGCAACTAGACCTATTTAAAATGCCGCTTTATGGGGCTGGAGAGATAGCTAAGCGGTTAAGAGCACCAACTGCTTTTGCAGGGCTAAGCAGTTAAGAGCACCAACTGCTCTTGCAGTGGACCTAGGTTTGATCCCAGCACCCACATTGCGGCTAAGAACCTTCTTTAAGCTGGGCGTGGTGGCGCATGCCTTTAATTCTAGTAGAGTTAGGCGGATCTCTGTCAGTTCAAGGCCAGCCTGGTCTACAGAGTGAGTTCCAGGACAGCTGGGGCTACAGGGAGACCCTGTCTCTAAAAGACCAAAAAAAAAAGGAAGAGTTTATTTGAGTTTACGATTGACAGTTCCAGGGAATTAGTGTCAGGGAGGCATGGTGGCAGGAGCTGGAGCAGAAAGTCGAAGTTCACATCTTCCAGTGAGCACAGGAAACAGAGAGAACAGCTCAAGACTGGCAAGGCTTGTTAAACTCTCTAAGCCTGCCCCCAATGACTTACTTCCAGCATGGCCACACCTTCTAAGACTTCCCAAAACAGTGCCACCAACTGGGAACAAAATGTATGAATACTTGGATCCTATGGGGGACATTCTTATTCAAACCACCACAGTGTGTTTGATATGAAGGTGGGATTTTTGTTTTCTTTTGAGATAGGCAGCTTGGGCAGGCCTAATTTTCAGTCCTCTTTCCTTGGCCTCCCTAGTTTAGGGATGGTAAGCAGGCCTGCTGAGAAGAGTTCTTTTAAAATGTGGGTTGTATGATAACAGGAATATTTCCAGACTGGTTTTCTTTAAATTCTTTATGAAAATTTATGAATTGGATGATCTAAGGGAACAAATTAGAAAATGAATAGTTTATATTTTGCTTATCTCTGCAAGTGTATGCATATGTGTGTATATAGATGTGTGTACTGTTCATGGGCAATAAGAGGGAGTCAGGTGACCCACTCTATTACTCTCTGCCTATTTGTTTGAGGCAGGGTCTCTCCCTGATCCTAGAACATATGTTTTCTTGGCTAGGTTGGAAGCTGGCAAGTCTTGTGATTCTCCTCTCTCCACTCTCCTCAGAGCTGGGGTTACAGGCATGTATGGGACACCTGGGGTTACAGGCATGTATGGGACACCTGGGGTTACAGGCATGTATGGGACACCTGGGGTTACAGGCATGTATGGGATCCCAATTCTAGTCTTCATTATTAGGCAGAAAGTGTTCTTAACTGCTGAGCTATTATGTGTATAAATTATAAGTAATGATTTGCTCCTCCTTGAGTACCACCTAGTATATATTTCCTAAGGTTGATAATTCTGAGCTAAAAACTTGCTCTTGTTGTATGTGAAAAGAAGCTAATTTTCTTATAGCATATGACCACAGGTCAATTCATTATGTCAGGAACAGAGATATCTGAATATTTTCTGGGCCTCATCTGCTGTCTGCTGACACAGTCTACTTACCTGTTTTTTTCTCTGTTGCTCCCTACACTATATTTTGTGCTGCTGACTTGTATCAATGTTGGGAAACACAGCGAATCTTGGGTCTCCTTTTCTGGCACCCAGAAGTGAAGTGCTTGGCCCTATTACATGGTGCACTGTGAATCTGACTCATAGACTCACTCTTTGGTTTTAGTGATTATCATTCCAGTGCCTAAAACAGTTCCTTGTATGTTCTTTGTTGCAGAAAGTGTACCTCCTACTGTTGAGCTCAATGCACTGCGTGTGAAACTGGGAAGAAAACCGATGTATAAGCCTGTTGACCCTCACTCTCGGATGCAGTCCACTTACAACTACAGCATGCGAGGAGGTGCTTACCCCCCCAGGTATGTGTGCACTGGCTTTCTTGTGAGACAGGTGGTAATAGTTGGTCTTCTAGCTAAAATGATTTGTATAAATTGTGGGAAAAGTCATGATTTGGTCTGACTTGAATCTGCCATGAGGGATGGAAGTCTCACTTGTGCCTTTGGGACTCTCATGGGAACTGCTCTTTACTGCCTTTGCAGACGGCCTGAGCATCTTGCTCATTGGCCAGCTCCATGCAGGCCCTGCTGACTGGCTACAGTTCTTGTGCAGCTTTATGTAACAGCCACTTTTAACCAGAATTCCTGAAGCCCATGTAGGTTTCCTGCTTGTTGTTTGTCAGTTGCTTTTGATTTTTGAACTTGAATGCTTTGTAAAATACTAACTAACACTCAAAAGTGCTAAAAATCAGGGCTGGAAGGATGGTTCAGTGGTTAAGAGCTCTGGCTGCTCTTCTAGAGGACCTGGATTCAATTCCCAGCACACCTACATGACAACTAACAACTATCCATAACTCCAGTTTCAGGGGAGCCAATGTCCTCTTCTGGTTTCCATTTCCGTGGGTTTTGCACGCATGGGTGCACTTACATGTATGGAGACAATATACTCATACACATAAAATAAAAATAAGAAATCTAAAAGAATTTTTTTTAAGGTGCTAAAACCAGGTGTGGTGGCAGAATGCCTGTAATTCCAGCACTCAGAAGGTGGAGGCAGGAGGATCATCCTCTGTTACCTGGCAGTTCCAATCCAACCTGGGCTACATGAGACGCTGTCTTAAAACAAGAAAAAAAAAAAAAAAAAAAAAAAAAAAGTGCTCTGTGTTGCAAACCTTTACTGGCAGAAGTGAGGCAGTAAATAGATTTATGATCAAAATGGACATTTTAATTTCCTTTCCTTCCTTTGATAGAGTTGAGGAGGGCAGAGCCACTTCAAAATAATAAGCCTTGTAGTCTAAGAAACCAGGGTCTGCTAGGCTTGGGATGCTGGAATTTCCAGAAATGGGGGTCCTTTTTAGACCTCAGCCTTAAAATTCTCAGACTCGCCAGTTGTGGTGGCCCATGCCTTTAATCCTAGCACTTGAGAGGCAGAGGCAGGCAGATCTTTGTGAGTTCAAGGCCAGCCTGGTCTACAGAGTGAGTTCCAGGACAGCTGGGGCTACAGGGAGATCCTGTCTCAAAAAGACCAAAAACAAACAAACAAACAAACAAACAAAAAACTTCAGACTCCTTAGGAGATATGCAAATGCAAATCGAAGTCTCAAAGTAAAGTGAGCTACATTTGTCATGGCCAGTGCCTTGTCCAGTCCTTTCACCACAGCCTAGCATGATGGTTGTTTGATGGGTCTCTACACTAAGCCGTTTACGTTGCACAGCAGTTGTAATTCAGTGTGAGTTTCGATGGAACTAGGGCAATAGCTAGCAAACACTGATGAGACCACAATAAAGGAAGGGTGACTTACCAACCTGAGACTGGAATTTCCTAACCTCCATTTATTTTTAGGTACTTTTACCCATTTCCAGTTCCACCCTTACTTTACCAAGTTGAACTTACTGTGGGAGGACAGCAGTTTAATGGGAAAGGAAAGACAAAACAAGCTGCAAAACACGATGGAACTGCCAAAGCGCTGAGGATCCTGCAGAATGAGCCCCCACCTGAGAGGCTGGAGGTAGGTGGGCACCGGCCAGAGAGATGCCTCCCCTCACTTTTGAGGAGCTGTGCATAGCTACTGTGGCATGGCTTCCAGAAATCTGTGGCCTCGAGATTACCTCCTTCTCTATCTTGGCAGGAAAGCTCAGGGGCCTTCTTTTTCAGTCTGTCACAGTTTGAGTGACCTGTGCTTGGGAATGTGTTAGGAGAGTGTGACTCAGTTGAGTTGTGAAGAACACCCAAAGGGAGTTCCTCCATTCTGACGACTGTGCCTCCCAGAATCCACTGATTTGTAGTTCTAAATTAGAGAATCTCCTAACCTGCTTTGGCTCTGTTATGTAGAAGGTTGTCTTGTGCTGCGCAATCATAAAGCATAGTGCCTTTATTTTGCTCCTAGGTCTGTGACTTGGGCAGGGCAGCTTGTTTGTTTCACACAGCTCTGGCAGAGGGGGCTCACAGGGGTTTGGGGGCTGCCTAGTAGCAAGATGGCTGCCTCTCAGCCAGGAATTCAGCTGGCTGTGGCAGGCTACCTCAGTTCCTGTGTAGTGCCCTCTTCTGGGGCTGCTTGCATTTTGTCACACCATGGTGGCTGGATCCCAAGAATTGGCATCCTGAAAGATAAGAAATGGAACTGCCAGTTTCTTAAGGCCTGAACCTAGAAATCACACCTAGCTTCTGCTGTGTTTCATAGGTCCAGTAGGTCTAGAGCCAAACAAAGGAGATAGGGAGTCTCAGTTTGGTTGCAGCTTAAAAGGATTTGGTGACCTTAGAAGGACTTGCTGCTCAGTGGCCCAAAGGGAAGTGGTGTCACCTACCTTGGAGATGTGACTTTGGTGCTGATGTAGTTGTTGTCAGATGGAGCAGGCCTCTCAGTTCCTGGTGGCCAGGAGCTGAACACTGGTGTGTGGGCTATCTGCTGAGAGTCACTTTTGGGAAGTTTAAGGAAAAAAAATGCCTACCCACAAGATTCAAATGTGATGGGCCATGGTTAAGACCCAGCCTAGTAGTTTTGTTACTCCTTTGTTCCCAGAGCGACCCTAAAGCTTGACCAGGCTGGGAACTAGGGCTCCTTAGGGCCACCAGTCCCTCAAAGGGCCTTTTTGAGTCCTTCTGGGCAGGAATCACAATGTTGCCACCAAGGGAAAGAACCTGTTGGTATCTCTGAGGCTGACACATAGGTGAAGGCCAGGAGCTGTTAGATGTTCTCCTGGGCAGCTCTGCTGACAGGGGTAAGGCTGCTGGTGCCCCTGGCTTTTTACTGGGTGTGCTTTGAAGCAGAGGCTGTACCTTTCTGAAGTGGTGCAAGTCTGGCTACAGCCCATGCTGCATGGATTGGGGTCCTGAATCATATAAACATGTTGTCTCTGTGGTCTTGCCAGGCCTTCTGGTAATGGGTGATTGGGAGAAAGATTGGACAAAGGTTCTTACTACATAGCCCAGGTTGGCCTTCAGTTTCCAGAGTGGCACGGATTCTAGGTGTCAGCCCTCACAACTCCTAAGACACATTAAAAAGATAACTTTGTTCATAGAAAGTAGTGAATGTGGGGGCTGGAGAGATGGCTCAGCTCTTAGAACACTGGCTACGTTAGGAGAGGACCTGGGTTTGGTTTCCAGCACCCACATGTCAGTTGACAAATGTCTGTAACTCCAGTTTTCACTTATGAGCTTCTTTTGCAAGCTCTTTAATGAATGATACTGCTTGACGTTTATTCCATTTTGTAGATCTTACAAAAGAGTTGAGCTAAAAGATTTAAAAATGGAGCCAGGCGTGGTGGCGCACGCATTTAATCCTAGCACTTGGGAGGCAAAGGCAGGCGGATCTTTGTGAGTTCAAGGCCAGCTTGGTCTACAGAGTGAGTTCCAGGACAGCTGGGGCTACAGGGAGACACTGTCTCGAAAAAAGATTAAAAAAAATAATAAATAAATAAATAAATAAAAGATTTAAAAATGAAATAAAGCACACTGTCTTAAAATGATCACAATTGGGCCCCCCCCCATTGCCGAACTTAGAGCATCATGCTTGCTGGGCAAACATTCTACCATTGATGTATTCCCAGCCCCCACTGGACCTTTTAAATCATTTAAATGAAATTTTTTTTTCTTTTCCTGGAACTCACTCTGTAGACCAGGCTGGCCCTAAACTCAAAAAGATCCACCTGCCTCTGCCTCCCAAGTGCTAGGATTAAAGGCGTGTGCCACCACGCCCAGCTAAAAGAAATTTTTAAAATCACTGTTTATAGTATGGGATCTTAGGGCTGTTAATTTTCCTGTATTTAAGACATTTTCCCATTTGTCATCTACCATATTGATGAATACTGGTCACTGTATGTTCTCTGATACGCTAAGTGAAGGGGAGCATGGGAGCTTGTGCTGCTCTCGGGTGGGAAGTGAAGTGAAGCGGCTGTCACCACCTCATCACCTTGCATGCTCACAGCTTTCCTCCTCTGTTGCATGGCCTTTCAATAAGGTGCAAAATAGGACAGAAGACACCATCTTTGGCCTTTCGTTGAAATCAGATGAGAATTCAGAATTTTTCTTCTCTCCTCCTTAGTAGCTAAGAGAAGATGAGGTGACAGAGCAAGGAAGTGGGAAGCTGACTGCAGAGGGAGGGGCAGCACTGTGACTGCAGTGGTGGGGCTGCAGGGGCCACAGGCATCTCAGGCTGTCTGCAGGTGGGAGCTTAACTTTGAACATGAATCCCTTTTTTTTTTTGGTGTATTATTTACCTTTATTTTTTATATTTTTTTTTACAATTTTTTTTTATTGATGCTTTGTGTATTTCATACATCATTTTCTAGTTCCAGGCATATTTCCCTTTCCCTTCCCCCCACCCCCTGAACATGAATCCCTTCTAAGAAGTAGGATTGGTTCCAGTCAGTGGTCGGCACTCTACTGATATGGAAATGATTTTTATTTTGGTAGAGCAGAATTTGCTTTTCTTGTGTTGCCTGCTGTAGGTGTCATCTCAGTAATCACTGCAGAATCTAGGTCATAGAGCTTCTCCTTTTGTCCTCTGTGAGTGTTCTAGCTCATTCTGATTTAGGTTCTAATCTGATAGGAGGAAATAGTGCTAATTGATTATTTCCATGTGACTGTCTGGTTTCTTAGGACTATTTGGTGGGGGTGGGGGATAGAATATATCTATATAGCTTAAAATATCGTGTGTTTTTTTTTAAAGTTTAAAATGAAATATTTTTATTTTTTTCATTTATTTTTTTTCTTTTCGTCTCTAGTTTTTTTGAGATAGGGTCTCCCTGTAGCCCCATCTGGCCTGGAGCGCTCTGTAGACCATCAGGCTGGCCTTGAACTCACAGAGATCTGCTTCTCTCTGCCTCCCAAATGCTGAGATTTTTTTTTTTTTTTTGGTCTTTTCGAGACAGGGTCTCCCTGTAGCCCCAGCTGTCCTGGAACTCACTCTGTAGACCAGGCTGGCCTTGAACTCACAAAGATCCGCCTGCCTCTGCCTCCCGAGTGCTAGGATTAAAGGCGTGCGCCACCACGCCCGGCTACCCAAATGCTGGGATTAAACGTGAGCACCACCATGCCTGGCTTAAAATGAATTTACAAATTAAATTACTAAGGTAGGGAGCCCTGCAGAGGTTGCAGCAGAGGGCACTGTGGCCCCAGGAGAGGCCTGCTCTCATTTTGTACTGATTTTGATTTTGTGGTATTGCAAATGAAATCCATATTTTATCTTGAATTAAAATTATTCATTGAGGGGCTGAAGAGATGGTTCAGTGGTTAAGAGCACTGGCTACTCTTGCAGAGGACCCAGATTCAAGTCCCAGCACCCACATGGTGGCTAATAACCGGTTCATTACTCCAGTTCCAGGGGATCCAATACCCTTTTCTGACTTCTGAGGGCATTACATGACATGGGTGTACTAACACACATGCAGGCAATACAGTCATACACATAAAAATAATAAATTAGCCAGGCATGATGGTGCATGCCTTTAATCCCAGCACTTAGGAGGCAGAGGCAGGCGTATTTCTGTGAGTTCAAGGCTAGCCTGGTCTACTTAGTGAGTTCCAGGTCAGCTGGGATTAAAGGGACACCCTGCCTCAAAAAGACTAAATAAATAAATAAATAAATAAATAAAATTATTCATTGGGTGCACTAACACACATGCAGGCAATACACTTATTTTTTTTTGCTTGTATAGTATTTATTCAGTATTTTTGGCATTTTACATAGATATGCCCTATCTGTATTCAAGCCAAAGGATTCATTTACACAGATTTTTATTAGCTACATTAAGACAAAATGATGCCATGTTTTAATCTCAATTGAAGTTTCAAAAAATTTAGGTAAAAACCCAACTAAACAGCAAGTGGGAAGCTAATAACTGAAGTGAACTGACTCAGGATTTTATTGTCTTCATTACAAAATCAGCTTAGAACTGGATCACTGGCCCTTTCTCTTCTTATCCCCTCCCAGTTCACAGTGCTTGCATCTCTTAATAGCCAGCATTCTCTCAGATCAGCAGTTGGGCTCAACACACTCAATCCTCAACATAATCCTCTTTGTAGTTTTAGCCTTTTTGTGGAAAATAGGCTTATTCTGCCCAATGTAGCCACTCTGTTTCCTGTCATAACGCTGCTTTCCCTGGGCACACAGGGAATCCTTGCCCTTCTTGTACTGTGTCAGTTTGTGGGGCTGGTGCTTGCCACATTTCTTGCAGAAAGAAGGTCTGGCAGGTTTTAGGAATGTTCACCATGTTTGCGCGAGCACTGGCAGCACAGAAAGAAGAGGCAATACACTTATACACAAAATAAAAATATTTATTGGAAAACTTTCGAAAGGACTCTGCCTGGTAGTGAGGAAGGGAAGCGCTTCTCCTCAGGCTCTCCTGTCTTATCAGCCGCAGTCTCAGTACAGTCTGCATAGCAGTAAGTTCTGTGTCTGATGTTCCAACAAACGGCAACTAAAAATGTTGGTGGAGTTTTACTGATATGTGTAGACATTTTTCTTTACCATATTCCCTAAATAATAAAGAAACAACTCTCTACATAGCATTTGCATTGTATAAAAATAATAAACAGTTACATTTCAGGGCTGGGGAGGTGGCTAAACTGGCGCAGTACTTGCAGAGAGCCTGAAGTTCAATCCCCAGAACACACATAAAAAGAATCCAGTAGTGGTACATGTTTGCAGTCCCAGTACTGGGTGGGTATAGACAGGTCTGTCAGCCTGCCTTAATGGTGAGTTCCAGTCCACTGAGAGATTCCATCTCAGTGGTGCCTGAGAATGATACATGAGTTTGTCTTCTGGTGTATACACATGCAAATATACAAACAAATTTCAAAGCCAAATTTTTGTGGATCTACAGTCTTCTGAGGCACCTTGTAGGAAGACTTGCTCACATAAAGCAAGTACTGGGGCCAGGGTGTGGTATGCCTCTGTACTCTAAGTACTCTCTGCTTGAGGCAGGAGGATGCTTGAGTCCACGAGTTCGAGCCCAGGTTGGGCAACATGGCAAGCCTATATAGGGAAAGGAAGAAGAGTAGGCTGCTTCCTGTTCAGGGGTACCGAGTCACTGGAACACTGAGCACATGCTGATGGCACTGGTGCCTAATTTTGGAAACAAGGTTTTATAGATCTTGACAAAAGGGACGCGCCACTGTGAAGCCAGTGGCTCTGGCCAGTCCAGCCTCTTGGTGCTGTGCCTGGCTAGCCGGTGGTGTCTCTTGGATCTCCCCTGGGAAGGATGACTGTGCTGAACCTTGGTATCTTCATCAGGGAGACTATTAGCTCACGCCATGGCTCTCTGCCCGCTGTACTGAGTGTGAGAGCCCAGGCTCTTGGTTATCTCTGTCCAGTGCATTGTTTTTGCTTTTTGACGGTCTCCCTAGTCCCAGTCCACCTGGAATCACAATGTGGACCAGGCTGGCTTTGATCTTACAGAGATCCACCTGCCTCTATCTCCCAAGACCTGGGACTAAAGGCATATGCCACAACACCTGGTGTCTACTGCATTCTTTTAAAAAAGTAGTTTCCAGCCGGGTGTGGTGGCGCACGCCTTTAATCCTAGCACTTGGGAGGCAGAGGCAGGCGGATCTTTGTGAGTTCAAGGCCAGCCTGGTCTACAGAGTGAGTTCCAGGACAGCTGGGGCCACAGGGAGACCCTGTCTTGAAAAGACCAAAAATAAAAAAATATATACAAAAGTGGTTTCCAGGGAGGCCTAAGAGATGGCTTAGTAGTTAAGAGCTTGGGGTGCTCTTAGTACCCAGCACCCACATGGAGGCTAACAAGCATCTGTAATTGCAGTTCCAGGGGATCTGTTGTCCTCTTCTGGCCTCTGCAGGCATTGCACATATGTGGTACACCTATACACATGGTGGCACAAAGACTCATATACATAAAATAAATCAAAAGAAATTTAGGGGGCTAGAGAGATAGCCTAGCGGTTAAGAGCACCGACTGCTCTTGCAGAGGACCCAGGTTCGATCCCCAGCACCCACATGGCAGCCAAGAACTGTCTGTAACTCCAATTCCAGGAGAACTCCAGTTCCAGGGGAATCCGACACCCTCTTCTTGGCATTGCATGACACGGGTGCACAAACCCACATACAGACAGTACATTCATACACATACAAAAATAAATAAAATTAAAAAAAGCAAAGAAATTTAAAAAATATATTTATATTTATTATCATAGTAGAGGTAGTGGTAGTAGCAGTAGTGTTTCTGAGACAAGGTCTCCCAGTAGCTCCAGCTGGCATGGAACTCTAGACCAGGCTGGCCTTGAACTTACAGAGATGATCAGCCTGCTTCTGCCTCTTGAGTGTTGGGATTAAAGGCATGAGCCACCATGCCTGGCTTATTAAAAAAAAATTAAAAAAAAAATTTTTTTTTAAGCCAGGCATGGCAAAAGCCTATAATCCCAGCACTTGGGAGGCAGAGGCAGCAGGATCTCTGTGAGTTTGAGGACATCTGGGGCTACAAGGAGACCCTGTCTCAAAAAGAACTCCCCTCCAAAAAAAAATTTTTTTAATGGTGGTTTTCAGGGCAATGTCCAGGCTAGTAAGCCTGCCTATCTAATTCAGAGACTCCATGCAAACTGCCCTGTCTCACACAGTCCTGTGTGTAGTTCGGTTTTCTTGAAGCATGTCTTTCTCCTGTCTGAGCAGTGCTTGGTACTCACTCTGCCCAGCAGCTCCTGAAGCATCACCAGGCCCACTGTACCCCAAGCTTTGTGGGTGTGGGTCGTTCACAGTGGATTCATGAGCTACTGTCTAATCTGTGTTTGACAGAAGACTTGGATGGAAACTTTTTTTTTTGGTCTTTTTGAGACAGGGTCTCTCTTAGCTCCAGCTGTCCTGGAACTCGCTATGTAGACCAGGCTGGCCTTGAACTCACAAAGATCCCCCTGCCTCTGCCTTCCCAGTGCTAGGATTAAAGGCATGCGCCACCACACCTGGCGGAAACTTTTTTTTTAATCAAGACAAAAAAAATCATTAAAAAAATGACATGGCCTTTGTCACTGATTCATTGTTAAATCCATAAAGACAAGGTTCCGTGCCCTCAAGGTTTACTTTGCAGCTGGTACTATTGATGGTTTTACTAAAAGTTAACTCTTGAACAATACTTCTTTCAGATGAATGGAAGAGAATCAGAAGAAGAAAATGTCAGTAAATCAGAAATAAGTCAAGTCTTTGAGATTGCACTGAAACGGAACTTGCCTGTGAATTTTGAGGTAAGCTTATTTTACAAGTAGGATTTTCTCTTAAAAAATTGTTAGGGTGTTGGAGAGATGGCTCAGTGGTTAAGAGCACTGGCTGTTCTTATAGAAAGACTGGATTTGAATCCTAACACCCACTTGATGACTAACAACTGTAACTCCAGTTCCAGGGGATGTGACATCTTTTTCTATCTTTGGTGGCTACTGCACAGCACGGGTGCACTTACATACATGCATGCAATAAACACATTTTTAAAAAGGCAAAAAATATTTGTTTGGATAAAAATTTTGTTAGGATTCATTGTAGGATGAACATTTCCTCTAAGTACTCAAATAATAATTCCTGTAATGTGAACCTCCACACTTAAGACTCAAACCTTACATTTAGTCAAGCAGTGTTTACTTTTTCTTCACCAAGTCATTCCTTTTGGGCATCTGTGGATCCCTAGCTGTACCTTGATTGCTCTGTGAACATGTGGAATCCTGGAGCACTGTTTCTGTTTTACATGGACACTCAGAAGAGAGCATCTGTCACTGCAGCACTCCAGAAAGCAGTTGAACCTCCAGAACACTGTGGCTCTTCTTAGTGTGCCGTCAGCTGGACCCCGTTGTTGTGACAAATATCTGAAGGAAACAGGCACGTCTGTGCTTCTGGTTTCAGAGGCTGCAGAGTGTGTGGTTGGCGTAATGGTTGGCCTGTGGGGAAGGATCTGGTAGAGGAAAGCTGCTCACCTCACAGCAGCCATGAAGCAAAGAGCAGTGATAGGAGGGGTCAGATCTAAGACCACTAAAGGATGCTCCCAGCAGCACGTCCCCTTGCTGCTTTCCAGGTCCTCTATCCAGATTTTCAATTTATCAATGAATTAGAATACTGATTGGACCAGAGCCCTCATGATCTGGTCATCTCTGGAAAGGTTTTTTTTTGTTTGTTTTTTGTCTTTTTGAGACAGGGTCTCCCTGGAGCTCCAACTGTCCTGGAACTCACTTTGTAGACCAGGCTGGCCTTGAACCCGCAAAGATCCACCTGCCTCTGCCTCCCGAGTGCTAGGATCACACCCGGCCTGGAAAGTTCTTGACAAACACCTAGAGTTGTCTGCTGGAAGTGGTGCTGTCTACAATCCAGTCAAACTTGGTCTAGAAAAGAATCTGGGTTTGCTCAGTACTGACTGGTGCCTGTTCCCAAGTTACCCTTTTAATAACCATTTGTTGGAGATTGGTGTTTTTTTTTTTTTTTTTTTTTTTTTTTTTTATTTATTTTCTATGTGTATGAATGTACTGTCTGCATGTAGGTTTGTGCACCCCTGTCTTGCAATGCCTCGGAGGTCAGAAGAGTGGGTCGGATTCCCCTGGAACTGGAGTTCTCCTGGAATTGGAGTTACAGACGGTTCTCAGCCACCATGTGGGTGCTGGGGATCGATCCCGGGTCCTCTGCAAGAGCAGTCGGTGCTCTTAACCGCTAGGCTATCTCTCCAGCCCGGAGATTGGGTGTTTTTTTTTTTTTTTGTCTTTTTGAGACAGGGTCTCCCTGTAGCCCCAGCTGTCCTGGAACTCACTCTGTAGACGACCAGGCTGGCCTTGAACTCACAAAGATCCACCTGCCTCTGCCTCCCAAGTGCTAGGATTAAAGGCGTGCACCACCACGCCCGGCCAAGATTGGGTGTTTTTAAAACAATAATTAATAGGTTGTTCAAAACAGAAAATAATGTACATTTTAGTTCATTTCCTTTATAGACAGCATAGTCCAGTAGATTAGGAAAAGGAAGGAAGAGTTAAAAAAAAATTCCCCTTGTAAGCCGGGCATGGTAGAGCACGCCTTTAATCCTAGCACTCGGGAGGCAAAGGCAGACAGATCTCTGTGAGTTCAAGGCCAGCCTGGTCTACAGAGTGAGCTCCAGGCCAGCTGGGACTAAAGGGAGACCCTGTCTCAAAAATACAAAAAAAAAAAAAATCTCCTTGTGGTTTATCACATGGCAGATTTTTTTTTAAAATTCCATGCTTGGTGACAGTTTTGTTGTTGTGGCTAGCCTCAAACTCCCTACATAGCTAAGGATGACCTTGAACTCATGTTTTTTCTTTCCACCTTCCTAGGGCTGGGATTCCAGGCACGCACCCCTTTGCCTGGTTCATGCAGTGCTGGGATGGAACCTAGGGCTTTGCGCATTAGGCAGGTGCTCTACCACCTCAGCTACATCCCCACCTCTGAAATTTTATCACATTTGTGTGTGTGTAGGCACATGAGCCTACGAAGATGATAGGACAACTTTCAGGAGTTGGTTCTCTGTACCATGTTGGTCCCAAGGATCAAACTCAGGTAGTCAGGCTTGGTAGTAAGCCCTTCTTACTGCTGTGAGCCATCGTGCAAGCCCAAAGAGACAAATTTTTTTTTTTTTATGTCTTTTTGAGACAGGGTCTCCCTTTTGTCCCAGCTGGCCTGGTGCTTGCTATGTAGACCAGGCTGACCTTGAATTCAGAGATCCGCCTGCTTCTGCCTCCTGAGTGCTGGGAGTAAAGGTGTGCTCCATCACGCCCGGCAAATTTCTTTTTTGAAAAATTAATTATTATCGTGTTCCACAGCATGAGTGAGGTCAGAGGCAGCTTTGTTGTCAGTTCTCTCTTTCCACCTTGATAAATTCTAGGGATCATATTAGGTCTTCAGGCTTACATGGCCATTGCTTTATGCACTAAGCCATCTCTTGGCCCACCTTGTTTTTCTGAGACAGGGATCTCTCATGGGGACTGTGAGCCCCAGAGATCTCCTCCTCTCACTGGGATCACATGTATGCACCACTTTGTCCCACTTTTCTATATAAAAGCTAGGGGGTTCCCATTGATCAAGTCTGAAAAGATGTGGTTATGACCTGACTTGTGGGTTATTCAGCTGGCTGCAGGCTGCCACGAAGGAGCTCATGTTAGGAGTTGACAGGAGGGCAGGACATGCGGGTTCAGCTGGCAGGACGGTGTTCTGAGTGGTAGTCACTGGAGGAGGCTCTTCCAGGTTCGTACCAAGATCACCTGACCATCGTGATTCGGTAGAAGGTGCCCCACTGCTGCTGAGGGCCAGGTGGGATTGGAGTGAGCTGATGGCAGCAGTCAGGTCTGATCTGAGCCCTGGGAAGAACGCCCACACTGGACTGCAGACTGCGACCCTGCAGGGTGAAAAGGGCTGGGTCCCGAGCACCTCATGGTCTCCTTCAGCCCGAACAACTTTTTCCTGGGGGTATTTTATTTCCTGGAATTTTTTTTCAATTTTCAAAAATGTCAAAACAAACTTAACGGAAAAATATTAGGAACCTGCTGTCATTCCTGTTCCCCTGGGCTATGCTTACTGCCTCTGGTTTTCTTCCTCTGGAAGTGTGTGCTATCTCAGGATTAGCTCCCGTTCTGATGAGTCGCTTGAGAATGCAGGGCAGATGCAGGACTTTGAGTGCCATCCCCTTATTAAATGCAGGATCTGAGCATTGCTCTGCTGTGTTGTCACACATGCCCTCTGCCCACATTCTGCCCACCGTCCACAAACTGTCATGCCTCTTCTGGGGTCCAGCACAGGACCTCACTTTCATCTGGCCTTTCCCAGTCGCCTCACCTGGGACAGTCCTCAGCCTTGCTCTGTGTTTCATGTCGCTGGTGTGTCCTGAAGCCAGTTTGTAGAATGGCTCTCATTCTAGAGCCCTGTGCAGGGAGCCCAGGTTTCTCTTTGAGATGAGGGGTTCAGGGAGACCTTTGGAGGGTGCACCTTGTTGTGCCTTGTTGTTCCCAGGGTTCCTAACATCTGGCAGTCAGTGAAGAGGCTGACCAGCATCATCTTAGGGGTGGGGAGCCGAAGTCAAAGTGACAGTCATTGTGTTTGGAGTTGTTCCCTGCCACGTCTCAGAGATCTAAGTGCTCCAGTACCATTAAAAACCCAGCTTGTAGGTTGGGTATGGTGGCACACCATGTGGAGGCAAGCAGATCTCTGAGTTCAAGGCCAGGCAGGATGACATAGTGAGACTGTTCCTCACAAAAGCTGTTTATGATTTGGTGTCCTCTGTGCTGTATTCTCTGATTGCCCATTTCTCTGTGCACAGGTGTAGCTGTTGTAACTTCAGAGGGATTCTGAGTCTGGATGTGTTGTCTGTAACTCATTCTTCCCCGTAGTCCTCACTGCTGCAGGGTCTGCCCTGTCTTCTTCCCTCCTTGCTGTGAACAGTGCTAGTTTACTTTCTGTTCTATTTATCATCTCTTCCTCCTCCTCCCTCTTCCTCCTCCTCCTTCTCCTTTCTCTCCCTCCTTCATCTTCTTCCTTCCTACTTCTTTCCTCCTCTTCCCCCTCCCCCTTCTCTTCCTTTTTTTCTTCTTGCTCCCCTCCCTCCCTCCCTCCCTCCCTCCCTCCCTCCCTCCCTCCCTCCCTCCTCTCTCTCTTTCCCCCCTTCCTTTCCTCCCTCCCTCCCTGCCCATCCCCCCTCACCTCCTCTCCTTCCTTCTTTCTTCCTTTTTTTAAAATCTCTAAAAAATTTATTTTCTTTTTTAAAAATTTTATTTATTTATTTTTTATTTTTTTTCGTCTTTTCGAGACAGGGTCTCCCTGTAGCCCCAGCTGTCCTGGAACTCACTCTGTAGACCAGGCTGGCCTTGAACTCACAAAGATTCGCCTGCTTCTGCCTCCCAAGTGCTAGGATTAAAGGCGTACGCCATCACGCCCGGCAAAAAATTTTATTTATTTTTATGTGTATGAATGTACTGTCTGCATTCAGGTCTGTGCATCCATGTCGTGCAATGCCGCGGAGGTCAGAAGAGGGTGTTGGATTCCCATGGGACTGGAGTTAAAGACGGTTCTCAGCTGCCATGCGGGTGCTGGGGATTGAACCTGGGTCCTCCACTGGGCCATCTCTCCAGCCCCTCTTCCTCCTCCCTCCCCTCCCCTCCCCCTCCCCCTCTTCCAAGATAAAATTGTGAAAGAGATACTCATGCCTTGCCCCATCTCTCCGCTCCATGCCCTCCCACCCACTGCAGGGGACTCACTTCAGTGGTGCTGCTTTGTCCTTCTCCAGATGTGAGCAGGTGAATGTGTCTGAACCATGTTACTTGCCTACAGACTGCACTCCCCTGCAATGGAGTTCTTCACTTAGCAAATGCTGAAAGCCACTCTGCAGTGGTTTGTCAGACTTAAGATTTGGCTTTTCTTTTTTACAGCTGCATAGCTGCCAGGATTTACTAACCTGTCTCTGAGCAGGTTTAGATGGATAATGAACTTGAACTCTGTGCTCCAGTTGCTTCTGAGCTGTTGGATCAGTTTCCCTTTAGGCAGTTGTGGTTGGCAACACTGAAGATGGGCCGTTACGATAGAAGACACGGTGGGGCATTTTCACTGTTCGATGATGATTCCTTGTCTCATCAGACTCAAGAACATAACTGAGGGCCACTGAGATGGCTCAGTGGGTAGAGGCACTTGCTGCCAAGCTTCGTGACCTGGGTTCAGCCCTGTGACCCACATGATGGAAGGAGAACTGACTCAGCGTTGTCCTCTGACCTCCAGAGGCGTGCTATGTAGTGAGCTGTCCTAACAGGACATCTGTGGTAAAGCATTTGGGAGAGTGGGAGCAGTGAGTTCTCGCTCGTCCCTTTGACACACTTTGCTTGTTGGCTTCTGTCATCAGAGCCCTTTCACCTGCATTTTTTTTTTTTTTTTTTTTTTTTT
>VZQC01003169.1:53715-67515 GCA_009823505.1 Rhizomys pruinosus
CCTGCCACTTTAAACAAGTGTCTGTCATGCTTTCACTCAGTCTTTCCCTCTGACACAGGTGGCCCGGGAGAGTGGCCCACCCCACATGAAGAGCTTTGTGACCAGGGTCTCAGTTGGGGAGTTTGTGGGGGAAGGCGAGGGGAAGAGCAAGAAGATTTCAAAGAAGAACGCGGCCAGAGCCGTGCTGGAGGGGCTGAGGACGCTGCCGCCCCTGCCCGCAGTGGGGCGGGTGAAGCCCAGAATCAAGAAGAAAACCAAAGCCACGGGCCAGGTGAGGAGCCCTGACAGCAGCCGTGCATTGTCACAGGACACTGGTTGGCTTAGAAGCCTGGTTACTTTCTAGTGCCACATGCCAGGCATAGTAGACCCTTTGTAGACCCTTTATACTGATACTACGCAGGGGTGAGTAAAGATGATGACACTGAGGGTCAGGAGAGATGGCTCAGCAGTTAAGAGCAGAGGACCTGGGTTCAATTTCCAGCACCCACATGATGGCTAAGAACTGTCTTTAAGCTGGGTGTGGTGGCGTATGCCTTTAATCCCAGCACTTGGGAGCCAGAGGCAGGTGGTTCTCTGTGAGTTCAAGGCCAGCCTGGTCTACAGAGAGTTCCAGGTCAGCTGGGGCTATAAGGAGACCCTGTCCAAAAAAAAAAAAAAAAAAGAAAAGAAAAAAAAAAGATAATGACACTGAGTGGGTTGAGAAGAACCACGTTCAGGTGTCAGGTGCATCCCTGCCCAGCAATCTATGTGGAATTGGTGAGGGTGCATGACCACCTGTGGGACCACTGCTGTCACCTCCAGCTCAGGTTTTGAGATGGAGAAGGCACACAGGGGAGGGGCCTGGATGGCAGGGTCCACAGAGACAATGCATCAATGGCTTTGAACTTCTGAGCCATGTGCTGAAAGTCATTCCAGTTGCACCTGATGACGCAGCGGGCAGGGACCATCTCAGCAGCCCAGGGCCTACGGGCTTCCTTCCACAAGCTTCAGGTGGAGGTGTTTAGGTCGTAATCTTGCTTTGATTTTTGAAGTTCTGGGAATTGAGCCTAGGGCTTTGGATGTGTCTACACTCTGCATGGCTGAGCTGTGTCTCCAGCAGCTTGAGAGTTTTTCAAGTGTTTAATGATTTCTGGATATTAAGTCTTGAGAAAGCTGGGACCCCATTGTGCTCTCTGTCTGCCCTGCCCCACCCATACCTTTGCTTTCCTCTTGCCCAAGCACTGTAGTCTCAGCTCCTCACAGGGCACTCAGTGTGTCAGTGGTCCCAGTCATCTGGAGATGGCATCAAAACACAGGAGGCTGAAGAGCTCACATGCAAATGTTGCATGTTTCGTAAGCAACTGGGAGATGCATAGGCTCTGAGGTCCTTGGAGGATTCTGAAAACATTTCCTGTGGACTGAGCAAAATTTTTGGGAGTTTTAGTAATGGCTTTAGATTTTTCTGCCTCTTTGTTTACTGTAGTTTTTAAGCTGTGTGTGTGAGGGGATGTATACTCCCAGCACTCAGGAGGCCAAGGTAGATAGATCTCTGTGAGATCAAGGGGAGCCTGATCTACATAGTCACCAGACCAGCTGGGGCTACAGGGAGACCCTGTCTCAAAACAATAACAACTAAAACAACCCCCATAAACCAAAGCAAAAAATACAAAAAGAATCCCCCCCCCCAAAGAAGATATAGCCATGGTGCTATCCTGTCCCAGAGGAATGTTTAAGGACATTTGCTGAGACACTAAAATCGCCTCATAGTGATCATAAAGCAACTTTTGATTTAAATGGTGTGCTTAGTTCTGAGCTGTTACACCCAAACTAAGGCTCTTGTCTCTGCTATCTGCTGACCTCGTGATTAGCTGAGTTCCTTCTGTGAGTGACATGGCTACATTTTGTTTCTCAGCTGCAGACAGGCCCAGAATATGGTCAAGGGATGAACCCCATCAGCAGACTGGCCCAGATCCAGCAGGCCAAAAAGGAGAAGGAGCCGGAGTATGTGCTCCTTACAGAGCGAGGCCTCCCACGCCGCAGGGAGTTTGTGATGCAGGTGGGTTGGTGAAGCTGTGGGTGGATCTTCCCTGAACTCATCAGTCCCTGATGGTCTGTTGGGCCACACTGCTGTCAAACACCACAGTTACTAAGGGGCAGCAATCTGAAGATTTAGCCACACACCTCTGTCTGTGTACTTGGCATGGCCATACTGACAGGTAGCAGCAGTGCATGGAGTCAGAAGAGCTCTGTGGTATTGGGGCTGTGAGGAACCTTGTCTCCATGCCCCTTCTGAGAGGTTTAGGATGCTGTTCTTTACAAAAGGTCAGTTTGCCAAGAACTGTCACCATCTCCTTCCTGTTCCCCCCAACTGTGGTGTCAGATCTGGACTCCATGCGGGGTACTTGGATTAGGGTAACCCTTCAGGTTAGGGAAGAATGGGTATCCTGGTGATTAGTCTGCTTAGCAGTTCACAGATACCTTAGGTTACTGTGTCAAGAGTGAGTTCCGGGTCTGGAGAGATGGCCTAGCGGTTAAGAGTGCCGACCGCTCTTGCAGAGGACCCGGTTTCAATCCCCAGCACCGACGTGGCGGCTGAGAACCGTCTGTAACTCCAATTCCAGGAGAACTCCAGTTCCAGGGGAATCCAACACCCTCTTCTGACCTCCGCAGCATTGCACGACACGGGTGCACAGACCTGCATGCAGACAGTACATTCATACACATAAATAAAATAAATAAATAAATAAATAAAAATTAAAAAAAAAAAAAAGTGAGTTCCACGACAGCTGGGGCTACAGGGAGATCCTGTCTCAAAAAGACAAAAACAAAACAAAACAAAAAAACAAAAAACTTTCCAGAGTTTGAGTTACAGTCAGCCTAGATCTGAAGATAGCAGATACATTTGTTTGTTTGTTTGTTCGTTTGTTTTTTTGGTCTTTTCAAGACAGGGTCTCCCTGTAGCCCCAGTTGTCCTGGAACTCACTCTGTAGACCAGGCTGGCCTTGAACTCAGAAAGATCTGCCTGCCTCTGTCTCCCAAGTGCTAAGATTAAAGGCATGTGCCACCATGCCCGGCCAGCAAATACATTTTGAACTTGCACCATCTTGAGTTGTGTGATGACATCTCCATCCAGCCTTCTGCTCCTCCCACTGGAATGTGGAGCTTCCTGTCTTCCATGCATGCATGCATGCTACATATGTTGCTTGTTCAGTAGTCACTTGGGAGCTACTTCAGGGGTTAGGTCAGCTCTGCTTGAGGAGCATGGGGTGCTAGCTATTCTCTGGTTTCTGGCATCTTCTGAGGGTCTTAGAACAATCTTCG
The DNA here is from genome assembly GCA_009823505.1 of Rhizomys pruinosus. Classification (NCBI taxonomy): domain Eukaryota; kingdom Metazoa; phylum Chordata; class Mammalia; order Rodentia; family Spalacidae; genus Rhizomys; species Rhizomys pruinosus. The sequence goes on from VZQC01003169.1 coordinate 57,016, forward strand.
AGTAGAAGCCGCAGTCAGGCTTCACCCTGTGTAGCAGTGCTCTTGTGTCCTTTCTCACATCCACTCAGAAAGTAGGAAAGTAAGGATCCATTTTGTGGGTGCTGGGACTTGAACCTGGGTCCTCTGCAAGAGAAGTAGGTGCCCTTAACTGCTGAGCCATCTCTCCAGCCCAGGGATCCATTTTTGTAAGAGGAATTTGGGCCAGTGATTTGCCTGGGAAGTGGCTGATGCTGAGTCACTCTCCAGAGGCCAGGGAAGGTTTTCTGTGATTCTGTCAGTCTTGTGACATGAGCTCTTGGTTTTAGCAGCTGTAATGGAGTGTGCTGGAATTCTTGCAATAGCCAGCCCTTAGGGGAGGGTGGTATGGGAGGAGGGCTCCACCGTGAACACACACACACACACACACACACACACACACACACACACGCGCGCATACACACAGAGTCCTACCTTACTGCATAAACGTATTGATAGAGGGGCGGGGGAGCTGGCTCAGCAGCTGGGGCCTTGCTGCTCTTGCAGAGGACTCTGGTTTGATTGCCAGCATCCACGTGGCAGCTAACAGCCATCTGCAACTCTAGTTCCAGTGGATCTGATGACCTTTTCTGATCTCAGTGGGCATTGCATGACACAGGTGTACTTACATACATGCAGACAATGTATTCATACACATAAAATAATAAAATATTTAAAAAATAGGTGTATTGATAGAAAGGATTGTAGCACACAACTTACATGTAATATTTTCTACTGTGGGGATTTTGTTTCTTGAGACAGGCTCTTTCTATAGCCCCAGCTGGCCTGGAACTTGATGCCTAGACCAGGCAACAGTCTCAGAGAGATCGGCCTGCCTCTGCTGGGGTTAAAGGTGTGGACCACCATACCTGGTCTCATTTGCTTTTTTTTTTTTTTTTTTTTTTCTTTGGGGTCTTTTCGATGGATAGGGTCTCCCTGTAGTCCCCAAGCTTGTCCTGGAACTCACTATGTAGACCCAGCAGGCCTTGAAATAACAAAGAATCTGCTGCCTCTGCCTCCCGAGTGCTAGGATGAAAGGCGTGCGCCACCATGCCCGGCTAACTTGCTTTTTAAGCCTCATCTCCATTCCTGACCTTTGCTCTAGAATTTGAGGACTTCATTCCTGGGGCATTTGCAGTTATTCCCACCAGACCAATTTCAGATTGTCACCTTAAAGTGACAACTTACCAGCCAGGTGTGCAGTGCCCCACTGCCACATTGACTTCATTCTGTGAGTGTGTAATAATAGGTGGACAGAATACTCAGTATGTTTGTGTTAACGTCAGTTATGTAACTGAATGTTTGAAGGGAGCCATGTTCATCAGCCAGCTCAGCAGGGCACCTGCATGTCCCTGGGTTCTTTGGCAGCATGCCCTTCTTGCCTGGGCTTCGGTAGTTTGAGCTTGTGTGTATTAATTGCTGTGCACAGGTGAAGGTTGGGAAGCACACTGCGGAAGGAGCCGGCACCAACAAGAAGGTGGCCAAGCGCACCGCTGCCGAGAACATGCTGGAGATCTTGGGGTTCAAAGTCCCCCAGGCACAGCCCACCAAGCCAGCGCTCAAGTCAGAGGAGAAGGTGACTGCTGGTTCTCTCACTACCAGATGGCCTAAGCATCCTGCAGGGCAAGCCTGGGGCAAGGCTTCATCTTCCTGGCAGTGAGCAGCCTAGCAGCCTGCCCCTGGGGCTCATCTGTTAAGTGTTTGACAAGTGGTTGTAGGAAGGAGTTTTGTTGTCCCTTTCACCTGGCCCCAGGTATGACTAGGGCTGTCTCCTGTGTTAATGTCCCTGTGAGCCGAGTGTTCTACAGTGACAGATACCCTGTTCTCTCCCTTAGATGGGCGGTTGGGATTGGAGTGAACTGGGATTACTGTCATCTGCTCAACAAGGGGGCTTGTGGGACACAGCCCTTCCCCTCCTGTGGAGCACAGCCCCTCCCCTCCCCTCCTGTGGAGCACAGCCCCGCCCCTCCCCTCCCCTCCTGTGGAGCACAGCCCCGCCCCTCCCCTCCCCTCTTGTGGAGCACAGCCCCTCCCCTCCACTCCTGTGGAGCACAGCCCCTTCCCTCCACTCCTATGGAGCACAGCCCCTCCCCTCCTGTGGAGCACAGCCCCGCCCCTCCCCTCCTGTGGAGCATAGCCCCTGCCCTCCACTCCTGTGGAGCACAGCCCCTCCCCTCCTGTGGAGCACAGCCCCGCCCCTCCACTCCTGTGGAGCACAGCCCCTCCCCTCCTGTGGAGCACAGCCCTTCCACTCCTGGTCCTGTTGGAGTAGACTGCAGTGGGACTGGTCCTCTACCATGGGCTTTCAGTCTCATTCCTGAGAAATAGCTGCAAAGTCTGTACCCGAGACCCAGCCACTCCTCACGGGCTGACGTTCAGGTTCCATACCAAAACTGTGGAGTGAGCACCTTACCTTATTATTTCTCAAAAAGGAGACCATGTCTGTGGGAAAACGATCTAGCTCTCTCCATGTTCTTTTTGGAAACATCTCGAATATTTGACTGGATGTAAATTCTTGTTTGGTTCTGGGTTCTGTCCTTGATCACCTGGTTAGCTTCCTGTTTTCCCACCTGGGTGAGCTTGTCAGCCAGCGTCTTCTCCTGGCCAAGTGCCTTCTGCTCTTCGGCACAGGCTAGGTCTGTGTTCATGGGGATCTGCTCTGTGTAGATGCTCTGGCGGGGCAGGTTTTGGTTTGCCTAGGTGGTGGAGCCGCGATGGGTGCTGTGCTCCAGACAGCAGCACACCCCACAGCATGTTTGTGATCATGACCTTTCTTCTTTTTAAGACTCCAGTAAAGAAACCAGTGGACGGAAGAAAAGTAACATTTTTTGAACCTAGCATTGGGGATGAAAATGGAACTAGTAAGTGTGATCCTCGCATCTTCCTGACCATTGTGGTTTGGGTCTACATGGTGTCTGTGGGACAGTACACAGTGCACAGTACACAGTGTGGTAGCTGCTGCCTTCCTCGAGCTGTGTGTGCTCGGCTGGCTGTTGGGAAGGGTGGTACAGGATTCCTAGTAATGGCCTCGTGGGCATTTGAGGTGACTGTGTTGAACTGTGTGTCCCTCTCCAGGTAATAGAGAGGACGAGTTCAGGATGCCTCACCTCAGCCACCAGCAGCTGCCAGCTGGGATCCTCCCCATGGTGCCAGAGGTTGCCCAGGCAGTGGGGGCTAGCCAGGGACACCACACCAGGGCAGCCCCAAATCCTGCCAAGGCCACGGTAACTGCCATGATAGCCCGAGAGTTGTTGTATGGGGGCTCCTCGCCCACAGCCGAGACCATTTTAAAGAGTAACATCTCTTCAGGCCATGTACCCCATGGACCTCTCACAAGACCCTCTGAGCAATTGGACTATCTTTCCAGAGTCCAGGGATTCCAGGTAACTGCTAGGCTAGAGCTGGGAGGCTGCCCCTTGGTTGGGTTATCTTTGGGTTCCCCTCAGAAAGTGAACTCTGCACCATATTTTAAAAATATAGCCGGGGGGCTAGAGAGATGCCTCAGCAGTTAAGAGTGCCAACTGCTCTTGCAGAGGACCCGGGTTCGATTCCCAGCACCCACATAGCGGCTAAGAATCGTCTTTCATTCCAGTTCCAGGGGAATCCAATACCCTCTTCTGACCTCGGCGGCATTGCATGACATGGGTGCACAAACCTATGTGCAGACAGTACATTCATATACATAAAAAATAAAATTTAGAAAACATTAAAACAAATATAGCCAGGTACTTTCTGAGGATTGTGGTCAGGATAGAGTGCCTTCCTAGTATGTGTAAGACCCTGGGTTCAGTCCCCAGCACTGACACACTCAACCCTGAACAAACCACATGGCTTTGTCTGGAGGATTGGATGGCGCAAACGTGGCATCCAATCGTGGCAGTGTGGGCTTGGCCAAGGGAGAACAGGCTTGGGACAGCAAGGTGTCTGACTAGGTAGAGGCACTGCTGCCAAGTGCCACAACCCAAGTTGGATTCATGTGGTGGAAAGAGGACTCCCTCAAGGTGTTCTCTGACCTCCATGTGCACACCATGGTGTGTTTGCAACCTCCCCTCCCCTGTGAGTAAATGTCAAGTGACAGGCCTGCAGGGACAGAAGGAGCCCTTTCTCTTGCGAAGCTCCCTCCTGGTGGCTTCTAACCACCTGTAACTTCAGTTTCAGGAGCTCCGATGCTCTTTTGGTTTTTGTGGACATGAGTCTCAGACACATGGTGTATACACATAAAATATATCTTTTTTTTTTTTTTTATTTCTGTATGTGTATGAATGTACTGTCTGCATGCAGGTCTGTGCACCCGTGTCGTGCAATGCCTCGGAGATCAGATGAGGGCATCGGATTCCCCTGGAACTGGAGCCAAAGACGGTTCTCAGCTGCCATGTGGGTGCTGGGGATCGAACCCAGGTCCTATGCAAGAGTAGTCACTGCTCTTAACTGCTGGGCCATCTCTCCAGCCCCTTAACTTGCTTGTTTTACCAGTGTCTCCCTCACCAACTAAAGTGTGAGCTGTGTGAAAGCCAGGACCAGTGCTGATTTATTCAACACTGTGTCCCTAGGATCTCACACAGTCCAGGCCCACAGATGTCCCATGTGTAATGAAGGAACAAATAAGGGGCTTAGAAAGGTCAGAGCATCCCGATAAAACTCTGCATGCACCAGGTGGGGACGTCCTCGCACACTCTATCTCACGGCTGGTTTTCTCTACATATGAGGAAACCAAAACTCATAAAGACTAGATAAACTAGTCTAGTGCAGACAACTAGGAAGAGGCTGAGCCTACAGGTAGAACCAAGAGCTGTCAGGCTCCTGAGACCACTTTAACCCCTGCCCAGAGCCACCCCAGCCTCAAGCTGGGGAAATGGAATGCACTGTGTGGCTTTGGCTGGGCTACAGAAGACAGAGGAGGACTCTCAAGTGACCAGGGAGGAAGAATAAACTGGGAAATGCAAAAGCATTCAGAGGCACTGGGGGTTGTGGAGCCTGACAGAGGTTAGCAACAGTTCAGGGAGAGCACGTCCGCGGGGAATAGAGGATGCCTTCTAAGAACTCTGTGTGTGTGTGTGTGTGTGTGTGTGTGTGTGTGCATGTGTGTGTGTGTGCATGCGTGTGTGCGTGTGTGTGTGCGCGTGTGTGCGTGTGTGTGTGCGTGCGTGTGTGTGTGCGTGTGCGCGTGTGTGCGTGCGTGCGTGTGTGCATGTGTGTGCGTGTGTGCGTGTGCGTGTGCGCGTGTGCGCGTGCGTGCGTGCGTGCGTGCGTGTGTGCGTGCGTGTGTGTGTGTGCGCACGCACAGGAATGTGGAAGCCAGAGAACAACCTCAGCTGTCATTCCTNTTGTTTATTTATTTTGAGACAGGGTTTCCTTGTAGCCCCAGCTGTCCTGGAACTCACTCTGTAGACCAGGCTGGCCTTGAACTCACAAAGATCCGCCTGCCTCTGCCTCCCGAGTGCTGGGATTAAAGGCGTGTGCCACCATGCCTGGCCAGATTTTTTTTTTTTAAACTATTTTTGAGACAGGGTCTCCCTGTAGCCCCAGCTGTCCTGGAACTGTGTAGACCAGGCTGGGCTTGAATTTAAGAGATCTGCCTGCCTCTGCCTCCCGAGTCCTGAGATTAAAAGCATGCGTGCACCACCGTACCCAGGTTAGGTCCAGATTTTTTTTTTTTAAGCAATAATGGTGCCTCAGATAAACCTCATTGGCTACGATACTGCCACTGTGCAAAGCTAGGTCCAGATTTTTAAAAAGTTGCTGGTGTCCCCTTACTCATCAGTGGGCTCTGTTCATTGTGGTTTGACTTTTCTTTCCATCCCACTAGGCTGCACTGAACATTTTAAAATTGCTGTCTGAGTTGGACCAACAGAGTACAGAGATGCCGAGAACAGGAAATGGACCAGTGTCGGCGTGAGTAGCTCCCATGAAAGGCGGTGTCAGGGTGTCAGGAGGCACCTCCTCTGCCATTCCTACGCGGTTGGCTGGCTGGGAGGTACTCCCTTTCCCTCTGGGTTTAGCTTATAGTGAGAACAGTGACTAAATGGCACCTGGTGCCGTCTCGCCCCGCAGTCTGCTCCCTCCCCTCTGCTCTTGGATAGTATGTCTTTACTGTCTCATCTTTCCTGTGCGGTTCTTCATGAAAGTAAACAGGAAGCGCTCTTTTTTTTTGGTCTTTTTTTTGAGACAGGGTCTCCTGTAGCCCCAGCTGTCCTGGAACTCACTCTGTAGACCAGGCTGGCCTTGAACTCACAAAGATCCACCTGCCTCTGCCTCCCAAGTGCTAGGATTAAAGGCGTGTGCAACCACGCCCGGCAGGAAGTGCTCTTCTTGTTTCCCTATTTGGTGCTGCTGAGGATTGAGCCCACGGCCTCTGCTGGGCCAGTGGTCTACCAGTGCCACTGAGCTGTGCTACCAGCCTGTCCTGGCTTTCTTCTCAGGCAGTGCCCGTGCCCTCCTCAGTTTCTCCTTATGTCATCGCAGAGTGACTGCTCTAAGAGTCACCATAGAATGGGTCCTGTTTCTAGAACTTCATTCTCAATGTTAATTTTCTCTTTTCAAAACTGGTGCCATTTTCATCTTTTCTTCTTAAAGGTGTGGAAGGTGCTGAACCTGCATAAACCCAGTATACTGAAAATACTGAAAACTGCTTGGAAAATTTGGAATTTCTGATACTTCCTTGGTTGGGACATGGTGGATAAGGAGTCAGCAGTAACGAAGATGATGGACTCCAGGCAGCAGCCATGCTCATGTGGGGCTGCTAGTGACAAAATTCCTGCCAGCCCACATCCCCCAGGAGCAGTGTGGGCGCTGCCTGCGCAGCAGCCTGGCTCTGTGGAGACCAGCCCCTAACACCTAGGTGTTTTTTTTGCTTTGTGAAGAGAAACAGAAGGTATGACCAGTTTTCAGACTGACTCACACAAGACACTTGGGGACATCTTTGGACAGCCACACCAGAGAGAGGCCTTAGACTGGCCCCAGAGCTCGAAGCACCAGAAAAAATCCAAGGCTTCCTCCTCCACGTAGCTATCCCGGCGCTCTGGCCGCCTCGCAGTACCCACCGGAGCCGCCGCTTTCTCTTCCAACAGTGACTGACGCCTCTTGTTAGCTTTGTTCTTTTCTTTTGAGATGACACTATAAAATTTTCATTTCAGTTTCACAGTTGTACTTAGTTATATCGCACAGTTTAGAAACTTGTCCGAGACTGATGCCATCAGTAATCTAACTGGCAGTGACCACAGCTGTCTGCTCGTTTCTGTTGTGTCAGACTAACCGGGGACTGTTCCGGTGATGGCACCGTGTGCCTCTGGTTTGGCTAGAACAGTGCTGACTTCTCAGAAACCTTGACATCTCCCACCATTGTACAAATTGGACAACTTAGGAATTTTAAACTTTAGGTGATCAAAATACTTGGTCCTTTTCTATTTTATTTTTAAACAGCAGACTTAAGCAGATGAACTCTGACCTTTGTTTAGCAATTTAGAAATTGCGTCTATCCACATGTCTCTTGAGGAGGTGGCTTTTATCACACTACAGGATGCAGCCTCTGTGGGCCTGGAAGCCTACAGGCTGGCGTCCCTGCAGTGCTCCTTGCCATGGGTTCCACCCCATGGAGGGAAGGGTGCTGTGCCATGTGCACAGGTGTGAAGGTCTGCTGGGGCGAGATGGGAACCGCGGCCGGGGAGCTCAGCACCACTTCCACCCATGGTTTACGCTGGAACCTTTTCTCCCCATGGAATGTAAGTAAATTTAGTGTTTGTCACCAATAAATGGTAATACTAAAAAATTTTTTTTGTTAATTTATTTTCCAATGACACTACTACTAAGTTGGTTCCCTTCCGAGTCATCCCTTTCTCCCCTTTTTTAAAGAAAATATTTGTAATGCTTGTGATTCTGTCTGGGCAAAAATCTGAAGATCTGAACTATCTTTATATCAAACCATTGATCAATAAACAGCTACTAATGAAGTTTTTGATGCTTTTCAGCGTTAACTGAGAAAGTTGCTTTGTGAGGGAGGGAATCGAGTGAAGGGAGGGCCAGCTTGGGAACCTGTCTGCTGGCTAGCCAATCAGGAGGCCAATGGGATTTCATTTAAAGGCCATGGAATATACACAGACTGCTAATGGTATAAGAAAATTCAGCATTTTGAGGACGAATGCAATGAAATCCTAAGGCCACTGGATCCCTTTTCAGTTCCTGAGTGCCTGCTGTGCTGGCTGCTGACAAGGTGGCAGGGTGGTGCCGGGCATGGGCAGTGGTAACTGGAAGGCTTCCATCCTGTGGTGTATGCTTTGCAGGTTTTGACTGTATGAATCTTAGATCTGCCACTGAAGGTGGCTGTGCCAATGGGGCAGCCATTCACATCTACTGATTTAAACATGTACATGTTAAGTGCATTAATCCGCTAAGCTTTCTCTTGTCTGGTGCTCCTCCCCATGTATTTTAATTTCATACAATGGTAGATAAACCCATCTACAGTGATGGGTATTTCTCCTAGTGGAAGGAAAGGACTGGCTCCTTCCTGCAAGTTGTCCTCAGATCTCCACATGTGCTTTGTAATATGTATACACACAAATAAAATTGTAGTAAAATAAATCCAGGCTACAGCATGGGCTCAGATCTTCCTGCCTCTGCCTTTAACTCAATGGTTATGAAGAGTTGGACCTGAACTACAAACTTGGCCCTTGCCTTCACCTCCTGGAGCAGGCGACTTGACCTCTTTATAATGTATTCTTTTTTGAGACAGGGTCTCCCTGTAGCCACAGCTGTCCTGGAACTTGCTCTGTAGACCAGGCTGGCCTTGAACTCACAAAGATCTGCCTGCCTCTGGCTGGGCCACCACACCTGGCTATAATGGTTTATCTCCCCCTCCCCCACAGTTCTTTTGTTGTTCTCTCCAACTTGTATTGCTACAGTATATATGCATAGTTTTATATATATATACACATAAATATATATATATATATATCACTTGAATTGGAGGATTTTATTTTTGTACGTGTATAGTGTACTGTCTGCATGTAGGTTTGTGCACCCGTGTTGTGCAATGCTGTGGAGGTCAGAAGAGGGTGTAGGATTCCCCTGGAACTGGAGTTTTCCTGGAATTGGAGTTACAGACGGTTCTCAGCCGCCATGTGGGTGCTGGGGATCGAACCCAGGTCCTCCTCTGCAAGAGCAGTCGGCGCTCTTAACCGCTAGGCCATCTCTCCAGCCCCAGGATTTTTTTTTTTTTTAATAACTGCATTCAAGTGCTCATCCTCAGGGTGGTTATAGGTATGAAACAAAACAATGTAGCTGGGTGCACTTGGGAGGCAGAGGCAGGCAGATCTCTGTGAGTTCAAGGCCGCCTGGTCTACAGAGTGAGTTCCGGGACAGCTGGGGCTACAGGGAGACCCTGTCTTAAAAAAATAAAAATAAAAAACTGTATTAGGCAATGGGATCACAGAATCTATCAATGTTTCTGGTACCCTCTTCAGCCCCCCATAAGCATTACACACACGTATTGCATTTACAAACATGCAGGCAACAAGCACACACAATACACAAATAAATGAGAGAGGCTACGGGAAACTTATTGAAAAAAACTTTGTGTATGATGAGTGGTATGCCTGCATGTATGTAAGGTGCACTTGTGTTGAACAGTGCCTGCTGAGGACAGGATGATGTTGGATACCCCTGGAATTGGAGTTACAGGTGGTGGTTAACTACCATGTGGGTGCTGGGATTCAAACCAAGGTACTCTGTAAGAGCAGCCAGTGGTCTGAACTGCTGAGCCATCTCTCCAGTCTTATTTTTATTTTATGTGTATGAGCATATTGGCGCCATGTAAGAAAGTTAAGTGCACTCATGTCATGCAATGCCTGTGGAGGTGAGAAGAGGTCATCAGCTCCCCGGAACAAAAGTTAGCAGTTATTAGCCAACATGTGGGTGCTTGAAACTGAACCCAGGTCCCCTGCATGAGTAGTGGTCTTAACCACTGAGCATTTCTCCAGCCCACAAGAAAATTAAAGTTTTCCTTATGGGGGCTGGAGAGATGGCCTAGCAGTTAAGAGCACTGACTGCTCTTGCAGAGGACCCAGGTTCAATCCCCAGTACCCACATGGCAGCTGAGAACTGTCTTTGACTCCAGTCCCAGGGGAATCTGATGCCCTCTTCTGACCTCTGCGGCACTGCATGACACGGGTGCATAGACCTGCATGTAGACATTACATTCATACACATAAAAATAAATAAAAATTAAAAGATGTATACTTCAAATAGACGCCAATAATATTTCAATGCCCATCCACCATAGGCAGTAACTCACTACTAATAAAGATATACTGCACAAATATAAGTCAAAGTAAATGTTTAGAACAGCAATAATAAAATGTAAAGCTGTAAAGTCTGGCTGGAGAGCTGGTTCAGTGATTAAGAATATACAGCTGGAGAGATGGCCTAGCGGTTAAGAGCGCAGACCGCTCTTACAGAGGACCCGGGTTCGATCCCCAGCACCCACATGGCGGC
>VZQC01003169.1:83970-111996 GCA_009823505.1 Rhizomys pruinosus
AATGGTATCCCTCATCTGTGGATGCTAGTGCCAATTACCTGGTTGTAAGTATTTCTTTTTTTTTTTCTGTATGTGTATGAATGTACTGTCTGCATGCAGGTCTGTGCACCCGTGTCGTGCAATGCCGCGGAGGTCAGAAGAGGGCGTTGGATTCCCCTGGAACTGGAGTTCTCCTGGAATTGGAGTTTCAGACGGCTCTTGGCCGCATGTGGGTGCCAGGGATGGAACCTGGGTCCTCTGCAAGAGCGGTTGGCGCTTTCAACCGCTAGGCCATCTCTCCAGCCCATCTTTTTTTTCCCCCTGTTTAAGTCTTTGAAATTAACCTATTTGGCTCTTATTTTCCACCACATATATAAATAATAACCAGAGCAAAGGCATGGTAAGGCATGCCTTGGGAGGCAAAGGAAGGTGGATCTCTGAGTTTGAGGCCAGCCTGGTCTATATAGCGAGTTCCAGGACAGTTGGAAGTAGAGAGAGACCCTGTCAAATAAACAAACAAACAAACAAACAAATAAATAAACAAACAAACAAATAAATAAATAAATAAAATTAAAATAACCAGGCTGGGTGTAGTGGTGCATCCCTTTAGTCCCAGTACTCGGGAAGCAGAGGTAGGTTGATCTCTATGAGTTCCAGGCCAGCCTGGTCTATATAGTGAGTTCCAGCCCAGTTGGAGCTATAGGAATAGTCTGTCTCAAAAATGACCAACCCCCTCTTCTCCCATATAATGTATACATTTACTGGTCTTATTTTTCATTTATTCAATTTAATGAAAGAAAGTCAAAAAACCTTCCCTCCCTAATTTCTCCAAACCACCCTGGGAAATTATAGTTAAAGAAATTTAACTCACAATCTTGTCAGCTGCAGCACTTGCTATGGCACTTGAGCCCCGCTCTAAGAAAGCCTGGAGCAGTCTCACTAGAGCAGGAATATTTCCTGTCCTTTCCCAAAGCACTGGCTGAAGGAGGTGAGGAAATAAGGCCATATAGGAAGATGGGATGTCGGTTTTGTGTGTTTCCAGGAGCAAAGACATCACTTGAAAGACATACGGGATAAACTCTGTTGACAAAATTAAAAACAAGAGCTGTCAACTTTGGCAAGCATGGCTCTGGCACACCAGGTCCCTTGCTCTGTCAGGCTGTGTTTTATAACAACTGTAACAGTTTCAACCCATAGGAAGGAAATCAACTGCTAGCTTACCTTGCACATCATTCTGTAAGATTTCAGTAAACACTAGAAACAGAGCCTCTTCAAAATTTACAACAGCAGCAGGGTTAGCTTTGCAGGTTATTCTTATAGACAAGCATATTGCTTCAAACATGTAGTGATTAAAATGAGGTTTGCTAGGATTCTGAAATTATACAAATAACAACAAAAGCACCACCTCATTAATAATCCAAGTAATTATATTAAATACTGCCTAAAGCAAACCAAATCATGCAGTCTTTCTAAAATTTATTTAAAATACATGTCATGTAGCTTTTAAAAATCAGCATTAAGAGAGAAAAAATTATAACTAAACTCATGGCTTGTTTTGGGGGGGATGGGGAAAAGGATAGTGTTTGGGATGAAACCCAGTGTCTCACAGGCTAGGTTAGTCCTTAGCGTTTAGATTGCTTACCTTCCTATTTGAAAATTTTTAAGGGGAAAGGCAGTGATTATACAAGCTTCAAACCCTACATCCCTGAGAATGGCCTTGAACCTCTTGTTCTAGGACAGCTTTGAGCCAAGATACCACAAGCTGTCTCTGCTCAGCCCTGGAGCCTATGGGAGCTGCTGTGTGGCAGGGTGCTCATCCTTCACCACAACAGTGACTTTCCAGTTTCTATTTAAGCAATAACATCTTATTTTCTTCAAACAAAAACTTTTGGCATGGAGAACTGGCTACAGTTTTAAAGTGTATCAATGTATGCGGTGACACATGACCCTGCTTTCTTCTCTCTTTATTCTCCAAGACCCAAAGCAGTTCTGTACCAAGAATTTGGTAGGGGGGCTGGAGAGATGGCTCAGTAGTTAAGAGTACTGGCTGTTCTTACAGAGGACCCAGGTTTGGTTCTCAGCACCTAGATGGTGGCTAACAACCATCCTTAATTCCAGTTCCAGGGGATCGAACACACTCCTCTGATTTCCATGGGCACTGCATGACACAGGTGCACTTACCTACATGGGGGCAATATGCTCATACACATAAATAAAAAATAAAACATTAACTGTCATCCTTAAACTCACTATTATTTCCTTTCTTTTTTATTTGTTTTTTTTTTTTTTTTTTTTTGTCTTTTCAAAACAGGTCCCCCTGTAGTCCCCAGCGGCCGGAACTCACTCTGTAGACCAGGCTGGCCCTTGAACTCACAGAGATCCACCTGCCTCTGCCTCCCAAGCGCTAGGATTAAAGGCATGTGCCACCACGCCCGGCAAACTCACTATTATTTCTAAACTTCATTCTCTATTTTTATATATGAATCAAAATATCTGTAAAATTGTTAGTCAATGACAGGTGTAGTGGTGTATGCCCTTTAAAAAAATTTTTTTTCTATTTAATTTTATTTATTTCTGTATGCGTATGAATGTACTGTCTGCATGCAGGTTTGTGCACCCGTGTTGTGCAATGCCGCGGAGGTCAGAAGAGGGTGTCGGATTCCCCTGGAACTGGAGTTAAAGATGGTTCTCAGCCACCATGTGGGTGCTGGGGATTGAATCCGGGTTCTCTGTAAGAGCAGTCGGCGCTCTTAACCGCTAGGCCATCTCTCCAGCCCCGGTGTATGCCTTTAATTCCAGCACTTAGGAAGCAGAGGCAGGGAGACCTCTGTGAATTCCAAGCTTGCCTGGGAATACAGAGAAACCCTGTTTCAAAAAAAGTTAGGCTGTGGGTGGTGGTGCCTGCTTTTAATCCCAGCACCAGGGAGACCTTGTCTCAAAAAAAAAAAAAAAAAAAAAAAGTAAAAATAAAATAAAAAGAAATTTTAGATAATCTTTTCTTCCTTAATTTTTTAAGGTAAATATGGGAATTTTGTAATGAGAATAAAATGTGTACTTGGGCTTGTAAGCCTACATAACCAGCATCCCAATTTTTCTCTTTTTGTGTGTGTGTGTGTGTGTGTGTGTGTATGGTGGGTGGGGGTTTGAGACTGGGTATCAAACCAGCTAGACTGGAACTCACTATGTAGACCAGGCTGGCCTTGAACTCACAGAGATCCCTATGCCTCTGCATCAAGTGCTAGGATTAAACGTGTGTGTGCCACCATACCCACTTTTCTAAAAGCACATCGGCTGGAGGTCAGAAGAATGCACAGACCTCCTGCAATACTTTGCCTACTATGACAAAGGCTTATCATTCGCAGGAAGTTAAAAAGTAATCTTATGGCAAGATAGCTCAGCAGGTAAAGGTGGTTGCCTATAAGCCTGACAACCTGAGTTCAAACCTCAGAATCAATATGATATATAGAGGGAACCAGCTTTTTCAACTAGTCCCAACTTCCTCATGTGTACCATGGCCTGAGTGCACACACACACACACACATTAATAAATAAATAAATAAATAAATAAATAAATAAATAAATAAAAATAAGCAAGCTCATTTTTATAACTGGCTGTTACCTTACTAACAGCTAACAGCTTCTGTGTGAGCTGAGTGATCAGAGTAGGGATATAGGGGATTATGGCTTCTTGTAGGAGGGAGAAGCTTCTCATGATAGCTGTAAAATATAAAAAAAGCACAGTTTATTTAATCTTTAGAATAAAACAGTGATGGGGAAGAGGCCATTAATTCATCAAATAAATTTCAGCTGCTCAAATATTCTCTAGGTAACTTTCTATGTTTAAAAATAATCAAAGTTTCCCTTCCCTTCATATCAAGACAAGGATTATCAATAACAAAATTTAGCTGGAGAATACTGACTGTTTCTAGAAAAACCAAGGCTCAAGAAAATTGAAAAGAGATAATAAAAACTAACTAGATAACTAAAGAAGCAGGCACAGAGGAGGAGGGAGCAGTGGTGCAGTAGGGCAAAGCAACAAAGGATCTACTTTGGGTTTTTCCAATTCAAAAATCACTGCTAGAAAATGGCTTGCCATAGTTTAGAAGAAACTTGGTCTCAGCCTACAGGAAACTAAAGGAAAAAGTTAGCTTAGCTATTCACCTCTCCCTTTAGGATATTATGAGCCTATTGGAAAAGAAAAAGCTAAAACTAAAGCAAGAGTCCATATGATAAAAATGCTGTTCATTAACAGGTGCCCCGAAACATTTGGCATAGGAGAGGTATATCTTTGTAAGTTAAATGTGATTATTATCTTTGCATAAATTCATTTCCATAGTAAACATTTACTAACCAGCACAGCTACCATAAGCCAGGCACAATGGAAAGTTCACTTCTCTTGCCTCCAAGATGTATGTATAAAAGGTGTTTCCTCTACCTGAACAAAGATTCACTCACACCTCAACAAACTGCTGCCTGTCTCTGATATCAAGGTTTAGCGAAAGTCTTCCCTGACCCAAGTGAAGGAAGGCAGTTAAGAGGACGGGTTAGTGTACCTGCTCTGGGTTCATGACCCCGTTTATTCACATACCCAAGAGTATTTATGGAGAAGGTATTACATAATCCATATTCTTATACATTCTAGGAACACAGTAGTGAACACCACAGATCACTTAGTTTTCCCTAATGGTGTTGAAAACTCACAAATACACACCTTGATGTAAACACACACATGGATACACCCCAATAATTCTGAACTAAGCTGGAAGGATCAGGGTCAGTTTCTTTGGAAAACATGGGTCAGACCCATTTGACATATGACAAGTTAGACTGTTCCAGAAATCAAAGCTGGCACCAGGATATTTTCCAAAGGCAACACGTGGCAGATAGCTACTGCTGCCTCTGTCCCTAGCAGTAGGTAGGAAAGGAAGACCCACGAGGAGTCAAACCCATGTTTCTTCAACCTCAGCAGAGCACAGTAAATACAGGCTGTTTCATGTCTGATCTTTGCTCTGTAACATTAAATCTAGGAAAGGAGAAATGCAATTTGCTACATTTTCTATGATGAGGAATACTACTACATCAAGCTAAGGTAAAACATTTTTGAAAAGTTACTAGTAAACAAACCTACTATTTTTTTTTCACTTTATAAAAAGCTATTTATTATTTGGCAAACAATATCTGGTTCTTGAAGTATGCAGCCTGATGTATGACTAAGAAGTGTTTACCCTTGTAATCTGAGTTCAGAGACTTAGTTATGGTCTGTACACCAGGGAAACGGCCTACCTTTCATAATATATTCATTTTCTGAAGAGCCAGGAAGTGTGAGAGCTTTGAAAAGGTTTGTTAGCAGAATCTCAACAAACGGTGCGATTTCTGCAGCTGTAAAACTATAGATGAAAAAACAGCTTTCAGTCACTACCAACTCTTGAGCTTGTCACTGTGGAATGCCCAGGTCATCTACTACATCACACTTCTTGGCATAAGATGAGCCATCTCTCACCACTGACAGCTGGCAGACAACGCTGGTAAATATCTTTCCATGTGATCACATTAAGTTCTTAAGTAGGCACACTGGGATCAAACACAACTGAACAAATCAAAAATCCAGGCAAACTTACTATCATCTCACCAGTCTTCCCCTGGTTCCTATCTGTCACCATGGGGAACAGTGCTCGATCCAGGGGTTTCAGCCATCTACTTCTCCTGGAGGTGCAGTATATGCTTTCTGCATCATTTCTGGGCCTGAACAGTACTGGATAGACTCAGCTTACAAGGCATCCTTTCAACCTAAGTGGCCCCTGAAGCACCTGTGCCTAGGACCGTGTGAAGAACAGAACCTAGAACTGTTTCTCATGCCTAACCTAGAGATCAGCTGCAAGAAACACTGAAAATTGGCCTGAAAGACATGCAGACCACCCAGTCCTCTACATTTTATCCCTACACTGGGCCAGAAGAGCTACTTTTCTGAGAGCTAGAGAATTATGTATCTCAGAATTGAGGACAAGAGAGCTGTGTGGCAGTAACTAAGGAAGACGCTGCTACACAGCTGTCTCAATGCAGCTCATCTGAGATGCCTTTTGAGCAACTCTCATTCTCAATCTTATGGTCAGTAAACACTGTTTCCCTCTCGGCTTTAGCACTAGAAAACTCCAAATAAAATTAGAAGCTTCTTTGCTATACAGACCCTTTGAAATGCAGCTATGTTTATTAACTGTAATATAATTATTTTCCTTTGCTCTAACCCATTATCTAATGTATCTATATTTTGGAATGTTGCCGCCTTAAATCCTTTTGGAATGAGAGAAGGTAAATGAACTAGAATTATACACTTACTTTTCTAGCCACTACAATTATGAAACATCCAGAGATATTGGACCAGTACAGCATAGCCCACCCCAAGCTGAAGTACAGAAAGTACTTAGAAAATACTTACAGAGTGGTGTTGCTAGACCCTCTCATCGTAAACAGCCTTTCAAGCGCATGCGCTGCGTAGGTATGAACAACAATGCTTTCAGCCTGAAGATGATTAATCAAAAGAGGAATAGAGACTAAAAGGTGTTCTTTTGGTACCTGAAAAATATAAGAATACACATATTCTAAATCAAATGATGCCACTTTAAAGTGCCAGTTTTAAAAAAACAGACATTCCTGCAGGGCATGGTGGCACACACCTTTAATCTGGAGTTTCAAAAAAAGAAACAAAAAACAAATGAAACAAAAAACACAAAAACAAGAGACATTCCTGATGGACTCTGCAGAATCATGGCAGAGGACACAACTAAGAAATTACCCAATCTGCATGTTAACAGTTCAGTTCTCACTGATTTTTTTTTTCCAGTTTCTTTTTCTGAACACAAAATTATGAAGGCAAAAATCTTACATAAGTGAATACAGCATAACATTTGAATTGATTTTTAGAATGGTACCTCTGTTTATCGTGTGTGTGCAACAAAGCATGATTGTGGAAGTTAGGACAACTTGTCGGAGGCAGTTCTCTCCTTCCACCGTGTGGATTTTGGGGATTGCACCCAAGTACTAAGATTTAGCAGCAAGTACCTCACCCGCTCAGTGATCTTGCTGTGACCCAGAATGGTTATTTTTGTCTGTATCTAACTGAATATTATACTCAGGGTATAAAAATAAAAAAATTTATAATCTTATTTTAGTGAAAACACCGGCCTCTATTTTGAAGCCTTTACTTACATTCTGGAAAGCACCAAAGATATGACTACATATATAACACCAAAAAAATTAAATAAAAGCTGATATAATAGTGCTTGAACATAAGGCCAGGCTGTTCTACATATCAAGTCCCAGGCTAGTATGGGCAACATAGGGGCAGGTCACTGCTATAAAAGTTAAACCTAGCTGGGCATGGTGGCGCATGCATTTAATCCTAGCACTTGGGAGGCAGAGGCAGGCAGATCTCTGTGAGTTCAAGGCCAGCCTGGTCTACAGAGTGAGCGCCAGACAGCTGGGACTAAAGGGAGACCCTGTCTCAAAAAGAAAAGATACATCTAAAACAAAAGTAAAAAATTCTTATCATTCTGAGACAGGATCTCCATGAAGCCCTAAGTAGCCTTGAACTTGCTAGGTAGATCCTGATCTTACAGAGACATGCCTGCTTCTACCTCCTGAGTCCTGCTGCCACCATGTTCAGCAATTCTTTTTTTTTGAGACAGGGTCTCTCTATAGCCCCAGCTGGCCTGGAACTCAACTCTGTAGACCAGGCTGGCCTTGAACTCACAGAGATCAGCCTGCCTCTGCCTCCCAAGTGCTAGGATTAAAAGCATGCACCAGCACGTCCTGCTTAAAGACCGTTCGGGCTGGAGAGATGGCCTAGCGGTTAAGAGCACGAACCGCTCTTACAGAGGACCCGGGTTCGATCCCCAGCACCCACATGGCGGCAGAGAACCGTCTGAAGCTCCAATTCCAGGAGAACTCCAGTTCCAGGGGAATCCGAGACCCTCTTCTGAACTCCGCGGCGTTGCACGACACGGGTGCACAAACTTGCATGCAGACAGTACATTCATACACATACAGAAATAAATAAAATTAATAAAAAAAAATTAAAAAAAAAAAAAAAAACGGACCGTCTAGCCTCCATGTGAGTGCTGGGAATTGAATCCGGGTCCTCTGCAAGAGCACTCAGTACTCCCCATCTCTCCAACCTCTCAGGAATTCTTATAATCTTGAATTGAATTGGAAATTATTTTTCTGCATGAAAAAATCCTAGAAACAACGACAACTCGAGGGTAATATTTCTGTCCCCTTTTGTTGTTTGGTCTTTGAGACAGAATCTCACTATGTAGCCTTGGATGGTCTGGGACTCGCTTATAAAGACCATGCTGGCTTTGAACATGCAATGATCCTCCTGTTTCTACTTTTGAGGTTCCCAAATCATTGGATTACAGATGTGAGCCATCACCATCACACCTGGTTTCAGATGATGGTCTTTAAATAAAATTTCCCACCTCTGAGAGGAGGCTAATGAGGTCTGGTAAGGAAAAGCACATTAATCTGGAACAATTTTGTCATTTGAAAGATGGAAGCAGTGAAAGGCTATGGAGTTAGCTTTTTTTTTTTTTTAAATCTTTTTTGAGACAGGGTCTCCCTGGTCCACAGCTGTCCTGGAACTCACTCTGTTAGACCAGGTTAGCTTGACTCACAAAGATCCACCTGCCTCTGCCTCCTAATGCTAGGATTAGGCATGTGCCATCATGCCCAGCTGAGTTAGCTTTTTGAATTTGCTCAATAGAATTAGCTCAGTGAGTAAAGGTGCGTTGCCAAGAGTAATTGCTTGAGTTCCATGCCCGGGATCCACATTATGAAGGAGTGACTCTGGCAAGTTATCTTCTGACCTCATACTGACATGTGATGCACCCCCTCATAATAAATAAAAAAAAAAAAAAGTAATATAAAATAAAAAAACAAATGCAGAGGGGCTGGAGAGATGGCTCAGAGTAAGAACACCGACTACTCTTGCAGAGGACCCAGGTTCACTTCCCAGCACCCACATGGTGGCTAAGAACCGTCTTTAGCTCCAGTTCTGGGGAACTGACGCCCTCTTCTGCACTTGCGGCATTGTACGACCTGGGTGCACCCACCTACATCAGACAGTATACTATACACATAAAACAAACGAACAAACAAAAACCCAATGAAACAAACAACAAACAAAAAACAAAAACAAATCCAGAGCCCAGAAGAGAAGACAACATGATGCATCATCCCATCATGAAATGTAATTAGCCAAAAGCAGGTGAGACACTCTCCAATTTAAACAACTGTTTTCTCTGACAGAATAAGGCAAGTAGAAGAGTTTGTTATATATTAAGATGCTTTAAATTTCATCCAAGGATAAATAACAGTGCTGCCCCACTTCTTTGTGACTTCTCATCACGTAGCACTGGTTGGCCTAAACCCTATGTAGACCAGGCTGGCCTTGAACTCCAAGAGGTCTGCCAGTTTTTTGCCTCCCAAGTACTGGGACATAGGCATGTACCACACCACAACCTTGGGTCCAAATTTTTTAAAAATATTGTAAGAAAGCCGGGCGAGGTGGGCGCCATGCCTTTAATCCCAGCACTTGGGAGGCAGAGGCAGGCAGACCTTATAGATCAAGGCGCCTAGGTCACCATAGCAAGATTCAGGCCGCTGGCACTAAGGAGACCCTGTTCTCAAAAAAAAAAAAAAAAAAGACCAGTGTGTGTGTAGACACAGATCCCAAGCTGGTGGTACTAGACAGATCAAGGATCTTTCTCTTTCTCTGCATGTGTGAGTAGTCCATAGGTTTAGTTCACAGCACAAGAAAGGAAAGAGAAAAAGGAAGGAAGGAAGGAAGGAAGGAGGAAGGAGAAGGAAGGAGGAGGGCGGAGGGAGGTGAGGGAGGGAGGGAAGACGGAAGAAAGGAAGGAAGGAAGGAGAAAGAGAGAGGATACTTAAGGGAAGGAAATTAAGTCACATCCATCATCTTAAAATGTTACGAAGGCTTAGATATGGATACCAAATATTGATTGCACAGAAAATTGGAGAAGCTGGTATATATAATAAAACTACTAAATGCCAAGAAAAAAAGGCTACTTACTTGATTCCTAAAAATCATAATATATTTGATGCCATCAGCTTTAAGCACAGGAAACTCATTCACTATTAAAAAGAAAACCAAACAATTAATTGATAAGACTGTTTGTTGTATTTACAAGTCAGTGACATCAGTGTAAATAGGGTACTATTCTGCTTAGTAACTGCAGTATGTGCAAATAATCCCTACAAGTAAGCTGCTCTGAATTAAGATCATTCTCTTTAGTTAAACTTACTTTAATTTTTTCTAGCAGCAGGAAAATAAACCGACAAGAATGATAAACCTGGCCAACAGTTAATAACCATAAAGCTGCAGCACAGTCACACACACACTCATTATTAATAGTCTCCTCTGGGTGTATGTAAATTTTCTACCAAAAGAAAAAAAGGTGTTAAAGGAATTGGAATTACTTCAACCCAGATCATCACACTCCCATAAACATAGAAAACTGTCTTTATGCTGGGCGTGGTGGTGCATGCCTTTAATCCTAGCACTTGGGAGGCAGAGGCCGGCAGATCTTTGTGAGTTCAAGGCCAGCCTGGTTCACAGAGAGTGTTCCAGGCTAGCTGGGGCTACAGGGAGACCCTGTCTTGAAAAGACAAAAACAAACAAACAAACAAACAAACAAACAAAAAAAACCTGTCTTTATCAGTTTTGAACACTTTGAAACAAAATTCTTTTTTTTGACACAGGGTCTGATCTGTCCCCATTTGGCCTTGAATTTGTCCTATAACTGAAGAAGACCTTAAATGCTAAACACCCAAATGGCAGCTAATAACTGCCAGTAACTCCAGTTCCAGGGGAACAACCACCTCTTCTGACCTCCAAGGGCATTGTACTCAAAATGCAATTATATACATCCAGGCAAAACTCATATATATAAAACAAAAATTAAACAAATAGCCCTGAAATAACAAAGAAAATCATGAAATAGAACCCTTATTTTACTTTTGCCAGTTATTTCACAGACTACTAAATAAAAACTGAAGGCATAACAGTGTAAATTACAGAAAAAAATTCACAAAACTCACCATTATTTGATTTTAAATCAGGAAGTATGTGATTCACAAAAAATTCAGTAAGGTTTACCAGTTCATTGGCTTGTGTAATTCCATGCTGAAAGGAAGTATGTAATAGGCAAATTAACACAAACAAAATACTTGCATATCATATCACAAATTTAATTAATTTATAAAACCACATTAAAAAAGGAAATGACTTGGGAGGTACAGGCAGGTGGATCTTTGTGAGTTCAAGGCCAGCTTGGTCTACAGAGTGAGTTCTAGGACAGCTGGGGCTAAACTCAAGAAGTTCATATATAAAACAAAACTAGCTTAACAGAAAAATAAATGTTCCTATTCCAAATGGCTAAGTTAACTAACCATGTGTTATATACTGAATCGCAGGAAAGAGAGCAAGTGCATCCTGGGTCAAGAGCTGAAATACTAATTCATCTCCTTAATGCTTTGTCTGAATAGCGTACAATTCTATTTGTGACAGAGTATGTTACCAGTACAATAAGTTTTATTATCAGAACACATTTCTTTATGAATCCCATGGTTACCAACCTGCCTTAGAAACAGAACAACACAAACAACATATACCTTCTGTGTTTGGGCTTTTGATGCCAAAGATGTCACTAGATAAATGGCTGCATCTTTGTGCTTCCAGTTGACAGACGGGTTTTTGGCATATTCCTGAAGCATGGAATTAACATAACCAGAGAAGATTCCTGTCACAGGTCCCTCAAAAAACTTGCATAATCCTCTTACAAAATCACAAGCAGCCCTTCGTCTAGTATCAATATCTAAACAAAACAAAACAAAACTTATAAATAAACTTTTTTGTTGTTGTTCTTTTAAAGGCATGTGCCACCACGCCTGGCTCAATAAACATTTTTTTAAAATTTTATTTATTTTTTATGTGTATAAATGTACTGTCTACATGTAGGTTTGTGCACCCGTGTCGTGCCAATGCCACAGAGGTCAGAAGAGGGTGTCGGATTCCCCTGGAACTGGAGTTAAAGATGGTTCTCAGCCACCATGTGGGTGCTGGGGATAGAACCCGAGTCCTCTGCAAGAGCAGTCGGCGCTCTTAAGCGCTAGGCCATCTCTCCAGCCCCTCAATAAACATTTTAAGAAAAGAAATTTCCAGGCAAAGGCAGGCGGATCTCAGAGTTCACCGCCAGCCTGGTCTACATATCGAGCTCCAGGCCAGCTGGACTAAAGGGAGACTCTGGTCTCAAAAGACAAAAATAAATTAAAAAAAGAAAAAAAGAAATTGACAGATCTGGATGTGGTGGTACATGCCTTTAATCCTAGCACCTGGGAGGCAAAGGCAGAGGCAGGCAGATCTCTGTGAGTTCAAGGCCAGCCTGGTCTACAGAGTGAGCTCCAGGCCAGTTGGGACTAAAGGGAGACCCTGTCTCAAAAAATACCAAAAAAAAAAAAAAAAAAAGACAAAAGATGTCAACAGCACAACGCCCCCTCATTTTACTTCTGAGAAATACAAAAGAATGAAACTAAAGGCCATAAAATTATCATTGATACTGCAAAAAGTCAAAAAAATGACAAATGGTTTAAATTTTTTCTTTCTTCCATAATAGGAATGACCCATGGTGCCATAAATCTATGGAAGGGTTTTCTACATTTGAACTATATATATCCATAGGCTCTAGGAGTTTGGAATGTTTTTTTGGAGGGGGGTGTCTTGCTTTGATCTTTGTGAGACAGGATCTCCTAATAGCTGAGCCTCAGCTGGTTTAGAACTCACTATATACAGATCAGGCTGGCCTCAATCTCAGAGATCCACCTGCCCCTGCCTCCTAAGTGTTTGAATTAAAGATTTGTACCACCACGCTCAGCAAGAGTTGGAACTTTTTAAGACAGGGTCTCCCTGTGGCCCCAGCTAGCCTGGAACTCTCTATGTAGACCAGGCTGGCCTTGAACTCACAGAGATTGGCCTGCCTCTGCCTCCCAAGTGTTAGGATTAAAGGCCTGTGCCAGCACGCCTGGCTTAAAGGCGGTTCTTAGCAGCCACATGGGTGCTGGGAATTGAACCAGGGTCTTCTGCAAGAGCAGTCTGAGCTCTAAAAGGCTGAGCCACCTCTCCAGCCCCTGAAATGATTCTTACCCACTTCTCGAATTTACTAGAAAGAAAAGTCTTAAAACTGGCTTGCTAAGACACTATTAACAAAAAACCTAAACACCTACCAGATCCTTCCAAATCTCTTCTGATGTACTCCTCAGAATTATCTTCAAATGCTTCTTCATCAGCAGCTACAAATAAAGTTGATAATTTAAGAAAAAAAAGTCATCATACTCTATAAATACTCAGAAAGAAGGCAGAACTGCTTGGTTTTACAGGGAAGCATTCTTTCTCACTACTACTTCAGATCTTTGCAACTACCAACTAGAGCAGCAAATACCACAGAAAGCTAGCATTAGGCTAATCACAGCTGTTAAGATTTGCCTAAACCTGGGGCTGGAGAGATGGCCTAGCGGTTAAGAGCGCCGACCGCTCTTGCAGAGGACCCGGGTTCGATCCCCAGCACCCACATGGCGGCTGAGAACCGTCTGAAACTCCAACTCCAGGAGAACTCCAGCTCCAGGGGAATCCGACGCCCACTTCTGACCTCCGCGGCATTGCACGACACGGGTGCACAGACTTGCATGCAGACAATACATTCGTACACATACAGAAATAAATAAAAAATTAATAAAAAAAATTAAAAAAAAAAAAAGATTTGCCTAAACCTACTTTACCTCCAACTTTGAAAGGTGACTGTCAGGGATCAGTCTACGTTCAAGGCTAGCCTGGTTTACATAGTGAGTTCCAGGCCAGCTGGGGCTATAGGGAGACCCTGTCTCAAAAAAGGCCAAAATAAGGCTGGGTGTGGTGGCACATACCTTTAATGCCAGCACTCGGGAGGCAGAGGCAGGCGGATCTCTGTGAGTTCAAGGCTAGTCTGGTCTACAGAGGGAGCTCCAGGCCAGATGGGACTAAAAGGGAGACCCTGTCTCAAAAAGACCAACCAACCAACCAACCAACCAACCAACCAACCAACCATACCAAAAAACAAAACAAAACCAAGTAACTATATTCACCATTTAACTACAGATTCATTTCAGTGATAAAACCAGCAGAGGAGATATTATCAGAATGAAGAATTATTCTTCAAATTAGTTTTTTTTTTAATGTGTATGAATGTACTGTCTGCGTGTAGGTTTGTGCACCCGTGTCCTGCAATGCCTCGGAGGTCAGAAGAGGGTCTCCGACTCCCCTGGAACTGAAGTTCTCCCGGAATTGGAGTTACAGATAGTTCTCAGCTGCCATGTGGGTGCTGGGGATCGAACCCGGATCCTCTGCAAGAGCATTTGGTGCTCTTAACAGCTAGGCCATCTCTCCAGCCCTCAAATTAGTTTTAAGAATCATGCCGGGTGTGGTGGTGCACGCCTTTAATCCTAGCACTTGGGAGGCAGAAGCAGGTGGATCTTTGTGACTTTAAGGCCAGCCTGGTCTACAGAGTGAGTTCCAGGACAACTGGGGCTACAGGGAGACCCTGTCTCGAAAAGACCAAAAAAAAACCCACAAAACACCCATACACTACACTGCTGATACTGAGAAGTACAGATTTAGTGACCCAGCACATAACACCTTCCACCTTCACTCTGGACTCTTTCATAACTAATAATAATAATAATAATAACACTAATAGACAGAAATACAGGCTCTTTGGACAACTTGACATTGAACAGACAATGTTGGCTACTCCCTGAAGTCAAATGTTTAAAAACAGCTATTTGCCTTAGTAAACATCAAAATACTAAAGTCAAGCAATTTTACTAATCTGAGATTTCTCAATACTTTTATGAAAAAAAAAAAAAATTAAAAAAATCAAACAAAACCTAATAGCAACACCCATTTTACAGATTCTACATTTTCTGCCATGGTTTAGGAAACAAGCAATAACTGACCTGCAACAAGCTTAACTGAAGACACCAGATTTATGCAACTATGCAACACACTGCTGGCCTTGAACTCCTGATCTCCTGTTTCCACCCCACCCCCATGTGCTGGGATCACAGGCGGGCCATCTTCCCAGTTAGTACACATTAAAAACAGCTTTTACTCCCCTGAAAACCTCTTCCATTTTGCCATAATTACCTCTAAATTCCATGTTAGGCACAATAACCTTCTCACAGATGCTTGTCAGTGTGTTCTGGTCCTCAAATAGATTCTTATAATGAGGTCTCTCACAAACTGAAGCCAGAAACTGAATTGCATTACTTACCAACTGAAATAAAACACAAAAATAGTAATAATATATTTAAAAGCAAAACCAGTTTATTTTTTTATTAGTTTTTTATTTTTGAGACAGGGTCTCCCTGTAGGCCCAGCTGTCTTGGAATTTACTCTGTAGACTAGGCTGGCCTTGAACTCACAGAGATCTGCCTCCTGAGTGCTAGGATTAAAGACGTGTGCCACCAAACCTGGCTTAAAGAAGGTTCTTAGCTGCCATGTGGGTGCTGGGAATCAAACCCCAATGCTCTGCAAGAGCAGTTGGAGCTCTTAACCGCTGAGCCATCTCTCCAGTCCCAAGGTTTAGTTATTTTATTTTATTTTATTTTATTTTATTATTTTATTTTGAGACAGGGTCTCCCTATAGCCCCAGCTGGCCTGGAACTCACTCTGTACGCCAGGCTGGCCTTGAACTCAAAGATCCACCTGCCTCTGCCACCCAAGGGCTAGGATTAAAGGCATGCACCATCAAGTCCAGCTTAAAGATGGTACTTAGCCACCATGTGGGTGCTGGGAATCGAACCAGATCCTCTGCAAGAGCAATCGGCGCTCTTAACCGCTGAGTCATCTCTCCAGCCCCAAGTTTAGTTATTTTATGTATGAGTGTTTGCCTGCCATATACAACATGTCCATGCAGTACCCATGGCAGCAGAGGGATCAGACCACCCTGGAATTAAAGGCAGTTGTGAGGTGTCTGATAGGGGTGCTGAGGACTGAACCCAGGTCCTTGGTAAGAGCAGGAAGTGCTCTTAACAACTAAGCCAGCCCCTAAACCAGTTTACTTTTTGTTAGAAATAGGGAATATTCTTGTCTGTAACATCATCTTACCAAATCGTATTTAACCTCTTGACCTGTTGTAACTAGTAAATTCCAGATGGCTGTGACAAAACGAGGCAGGTATCGCTGAAATTCTTCATCATACTTTTGTGCATAAAGGGCAGCATTATCACAAATCTGGGACTTTAAAAGCTCCAGTAAACCTGCTTCTTCTTCATCCTCCGAAGAGAAAAGAGAACACTCAAATACAACTTAAAGGACAGTATAAAGGATAGCTATAATCCTGGTGGAACTATTTAAAATTTAAATTTAAATCAATTACTACATTTGTGCCACCATCAACATGTTCAAGTCTTTTAAATAGATAACTGATGGTATCATTATTTATTACTGAAGTAACTCTCTAAGCTTTTTTTTTTTTGGTCTTTTCGAGACAGGGTCTCCCTATAGTTCCAGCTGTCCTGGAACTTACGCTGTAGACCAGGCTGGCTTTGAACTCACAAAGATCTGCCTGCCTCTGCCTCCCAAGCGCTAGGATTAAAGGCGTGCACCACCACGCCCAGCCTCTTTTCCCATTTTCTTAGTGTAAGATGGACTCCCACTTATCCTTCAACCCTCCACCTCCTCCCTTTTTTGAGGTTTTATGAGCAAGGGTGTCAAGTAGTACAGACTGGCCTTAAACTCATTATGTAGCTGAGAATGGCACTGAACTCATGTCCCAATAGTACTGAGATTATGGAAATGCACCATATCTGGCTCTACAGCTTGACTTTAAATACTGTAATGGCTTATCTATAATATATACACTGTGACTGAAGTGAGGCTCAATATTTTTTTTTGCATTACAAAGCCAAACATTACTTATATCTGAAGAATTTCATTTATTATCTACCTAAGAGTAAATTTTCAGAGTATACACAAACACACATTCTGAGATATATATATATATATATATATATATATATATATATATGTGTGTGTGTGTGTGTGTGTGTGTGTGTATTTTAATTTTATTTTTTTCTTTTTGAGACAGGGTCTCCCCCTTTAGTCCCAGTTGGCCTGGCGCTTGCTATGTAGACCAGGCTGGCCTTGAACTCACAGAGATCTGCCTGCCTCTGCCTCTGGAGTGCTGGGATTAAAGGCATGCACCACCACGCCCAGCCTAAGACAGTTCTTAGCTGCCATGTGGGTGCTGGGAATCAATCCAGGTCCTCTGCAAGAGCAGTCAGTGCTCTTAAGCACTGAGCCATCTCTCTAGCCCCTAGGGTACTATTTTTAATCCAAGAATTGTACATACTAATCAAATATCCTACTACTAAATTTATCTCTACCCCAAAATAATTCATGAAGGAAAAAACACTTAGACAATATTTTCAATACTTACATCAGTTTGTAGAAGCTTATTATCCAATGTCAAGAGGTTATGAAAATTGTTCATCCAAGTTTCCATATTATCTTCAAAAAATTCAGGGAGATCCTAAAAAATAATCATGGACTTGAGACTTTTGATTAAAATGAATACATGATTTTAATAAATGTCACCACTAGGCTTTGGTGATACAAACACTTGCCACATGCCTGTAGGCTTAGGACCAGATTTTTCAGTCTGAGTAATTAATTACCCACTGAAAAAATTCTATTTCATCTGGGACTGGGACAGCTAACACATGCCGTCCGACTTCTGTCTTCCCTTCATATACCTTCATCATGAATCACACTACTGCAGCTTGTTGCCTCAATCTAAGTCTATCTATACCTCCAGGGTTCAATAAGGATTGTATGAAGCCTATCCTTACAAAGCACACTGATACCAACTTGTTTACCCCACCCTTTTTCTTTTTATTTTTTAAAAATTTTATTTATTTATTTTTTATGTGTATGAGTGTACTGTCTGCATGTAGGTTTGTGCACCCATGTCGTGCAATGCCGAGGAGGTCAGAGGAGGGTGTCGGATTCCTCTGGAACTGGAGTTCTCCTGGAATTGGAGTTACAAACAGTTCTCAGCCGCCATGTGGGTACTGGGGATCGAACCCAGGTCCTCTGCAAGAGCGGTCAGCACTCTTAACTGCTAGGCCTTCTCTCTAGCCCCGTACCCCACCCTTTTTCTTCCAAATGCTATAATGATTAGAAGATCACCACCAATTCAGAGCTCCAACTTCTGAGCTTATGCAGCGGCTGGTTTTCCACAACATACTAATGTAGCTGTCTTACTGAGGTTTTTCTAGTTATGATTACAACTTGAACTTCATTTTCCCAAATTTCTCAGATATAATTCAAAATGGGGGGGGGTGGATTAAAAAAAACAGAACAGAGGTATTAAAGATAGTTCAAACTGCTATCCAGTTCAACACTTATGTGGGGCCTATCACTTTGAGACATTTGTCTCCTACTTAATAAATCCTATTTCCTTTGGGGGAATGTTCTCCCTGACATACCACAAATGCTATCATTCTGGTATTAGAAGAAGAGGTTTATTGGCTAGTAACATTGAAAAGGCTAAACTCACCAAGCGTGGAGGTGCAGGAGGCAGAGGCAGGCAGATCCAGGTCAGCTGAGGCTACAAGGAGACCCTGTCTCAAAAAAGGAAAAAAAAACAACAAGAAAAACCTAAACTCTTTCTTTTAGGTCCTGGTGAATAAATGTGGCTGAATTGGTGCTCTCTTCTTTGGTCCTGGAGCTCTGAATTTTAATAATTCAAGAACAGAAGGAGCAGCTCAAGAGATGGCTCAGTGGTTAAGAGCATTGGCTGCTCTTATAGGTCAAGACCTGGGTTTGGTTTTTAGCACCAACATGGTGGCTTATAAAAGTAACATCATTCCACAGGATTTGCTGCCCTTTGTGGTCTCCACAGGAATTGCACACACACAGCACACTTAAATCCATGCAGGCAAAACACTCATACACATAAAATATAAAAAACACCAGGCACAGTAGTCCACAACTTTAACCTTAGCAACTTTGGGAGGTAGA
This sequence comes from Rhizomys pruinosus, assembly GCA_009823505.1. Classification (NCBI taxonomy): domain Eukaryota; kingdom Metazoa; phylum Chordata; class Mammalia; order Rodentia; family Spalacidae; genus Rhizomys; species Rhizomys pruinosus. Next base: position 103,082 of record VZQC01003169.1, read on the forward strand.
GACAGGTGGATCTCTATGAGTTCTGGGTCAGCCAGGTCTATATAAGGAGCTCCAGACCAGAAATGGCTGCACAGTGAGAACCTTGTGCCAAAAAAATGGGGGGGGGGGGTTCTGCTAGAGAGATGACTTAATGGCTAAAAGCATAGACTGCTGTTGTGGGGGACCCAAGTCAGGTTCTGGGTTATACCATACCTTGAGTTATACCCTCTTCTGGCCTCTGCAGGCACCCACACATGGCATATGTACACACAAATTAAAATTACCAGTACTTGGGAGGCAGAGGCAGGTGGATCTCTGTGAGTTCCAGGCCAGCTGGGGCTACAGGGAGACCCTGTCTCAAAAAGACCAAAAATAAAAAAATAAAAAATAAAAAAAATTTAATTACTAGTTCTTTTCATGGCCTGGTACTTGAGCTTTGTCTCCGATCCTAAAAAATTACGGTACCCTCCCCCATATCAGTAGTTATGTAAATGAACAAGGCCCAGAAATCAAATTTAATTCTTTGGGTGTGCACACAAACAGGCATGTAAAGATCAGAAGGTAACTTTTGGGAGTTGCTTATTCTCTTTTTAACCATGTATGTCCTGGAGATGGAGCGGAAGCAAGCACATTTACCTGCTCAGCTCTCTTACATACTTGCCCCCAGAAATGTAATTTCTTAATGATTTCAATAAAATAGTGTATAGGATCACTCTTTTAAAAGGGAGAGCTAGGACATGTAATTTCTCATACTTACGGGACACAAGAGAATAAACCTTTTCCCATTCATTAGCATCTCCAAAAGGCACTATAAAACACAACTGTAGATGGGTAAAGAGGTGGATCTCTGCGTTCAAGGCCAACCTGGTCTACACAGTGAGTTCCAGGCCAGCTGGGGCTACAGGGAGACCCCTATCTCAAAAAGACCAAAAAGAGGAGAAATGCCAAAATAAACAAAAACCCCACCCACCCAAAGACAATGCCTTTCTTTGGTGGAAACAATGATGGCAAAGTAGTCTTTGTCAAGTGGACTGCATATTTAAAGTTAAAAAATAAGAACCAAAAACAAGAAATGAAACTTACCTGAAAGTTTAAACTATAGAACAATTTTGAGATCAAGATCAAGGAAGAAAAAAGAATCCTCAGGGCAGAGGCATCATTTGCATGGGTACTGCACAGCTCAATGGTAGCCTTGGGAAGGAATTTAGGGACATGGTTTTAGTGTGTCATAAACCCAGCATGTTCATCTTAATGAAATAGCCTTGTACTATGCTGAGACTACTCATATTCTTCTTCAAAATGAGGCCTTTAAATAGTAGCATATATTCACTTAAGAGATTCTGAAAAATAAGTTAAAGTATATATATTTGACTGTAATAGCACTAAAAAAAGAGTCCAAACTTTAACACTCTAAACATCTTTCTAATGACCTATGTATATAAATATACACAAAACCATTTCTGTATGTTGTCAGTGAGCAATTCCTCTGCTATGTGATATTTAGAAGGCAACTGCTCCTCATTCTGATTGTAATAATCAGGTTTGTCCATATCACCTTCTGCATTCTACTTTTCAGTTTGAGATTCTAGAAGGGCTTTACCAAAGCAGTATGACACAGTATGAAGCCAGAGATCTATATAGAACAGAGACTCTCTACCACATATGAGGAAAAGAAACTTCAGATGGGTGTGTTTGGGCAAGCCTACAATCCAGGGAGTAGATTCGAAGGCAGGATGATTCTGAACTCAAGACCAGCATGAGTTACATAAAACCTAATCTGGGGGCTGGAGAGATGGCCTAGCGGTTAAGAGTGCCAACCGCTTTCACGGATGACCCCGGTTCAATCCCTAGCACCCACATGGCGGCCGAAAACCGTCTGAAACTCCAATTCCAGGAGAACTCCAATTCCAGGGGAATCCGACACCCTCTTCTGACCTCCGAGGCATTGCACGACACGGGTGCACAAACCTGCATGCAGACAGTACATTCATACACATACAAAAATAAATTAAAAAAAAAACAAAAAAAACCTGATCTGGAGCCAGGCATGGAGGCATATGTCTTTAATCCAGCACTCAGGAGACATAGCCATGAGGATCTCTGTGAGACTGAGGCCACCCTAGTCTACATAGCAGATTAAGAGGCCAGATGGGGCCAGAGTGATCAGGTCTCAAAAAAAAAAAAAGAGGGGAAAGGAGCCTGAGGATGTATCTCAGTTGGTTTAAATTATTTATTTATTATTATTATTTTTTATGTGTATGAGTGTACTGTCTGCATGTAGGTTGGTGCACCCGTGTTGTTCAATGCCACGGAGGGCATTGGATTCCCCTGGAACTGGAGTTAAAGACGGTTCTTAGCCGCCATGTGGGTGCTGGGAATCGAACCTGGGTTTTCTACAAGAGCAGTCAGTGCTCTTAACCGCTGAGCCATCTCTCCAGCCCCCTAAGTTGGTTTAAAGCTTGCTCAACATGCACGGAGCCAATGGTTTGAACTCCAGCACTGCATGAACTGGCTGGGGTACTATACATTTAATTCTAGCACTTAGCAGGTAGCTAATTACGTTAAGTTCAAGGCTAGCCTGATCTGCATAAGACTCTATTCCCTACCCCATCCCACCCTCAAAATGCCTATCACATAGAGTAAATGTGAATATATTAAAATTCCTATACTTTGCACCACCTACTATGTGCACCAATGTTAACTGTTTTATTTGGAAATTTTGAAATAATAAATAGTAAGGGTCTCTCAGTGAAAAGCCACATTATAAAAAAGTAATTATATTCAGAATTAGTATTCAGAATGTCAGTTCTGGCTAATGCTTTCATTGTAATCTGGCTAAAGCTTTTTTTCCTTATGGTTTTACCATACAGCCCATACTGGCCCGGAACTTGCTAATATGTAGTAAAACCCAGGATGGCCTCCAATTTCTACTCTTACTGCTTCTGTTTCCCCTGTGCTATAATTATGGGCATATAAACTATGCCCAGCCTCTAGCTAGGACTTCTTTTTTTGAAAAGGGTCTCCCTGTAGTCTCAGCTGCCATGGAACTCAGAGATCTACCTGCCTCTTCCTCTTAAGTGCTCAGATTAAGGTGTGTGCCACCAGGCCTGGCTCCTGGGCTAAGACTTTTAACACTGTTATGAAGAACTCTGTATTAACTCTTCATTTTGATTACTACATTATTATATAACCATCACTTTTGAATACAAGATATAAGAAGCATTTCTACACTCAAAGCTGGTCTGAGGCCCACCCAATTCTTATTTTTAATAACTGTGTGATCCTGAACCCTTTGTCCTTGTATGGAAAAATAGGTAAGCATTTTAATCAATTTTACATGATTCTTACAAAAATCCAAAATACACTGAATTCCACATATGGTAAAAAATGTCAATCTCACTTTAGAGATCTATATTCACTTACTTGGGTGAAATGATTTGATGTTTAGGTTTTGTTTTAAATATTCCTACACAATAAGGGAGTAGACTAAAAACTGTTGGTGACTTAATTCTTGTCTAACATGGAAGTTCACTCTACCACCTGCTCCACTTCTGAGTAGGTTTGCAGTTCTTTTTTTTGGTTTGTTTGTTTTTGGTCTTTTTGAGACAGGGTCTCCCTTTAGTCCTAGCTGGCCTGGAACTTGCTCTGTAGACCAGGCTAGCCTTGAACTCATAGAGATCTGCCTGCCTCTGCCTCCCAAGTGCTAGGATTAAAGGCGTGTGCTACCACGCCCAGCAGGTTTGCAGTTCTTTTAAAAGAAACGTAGCTGGAGAGATAGCCTAGCGGTTAAGAGCGCCAACCACTCTTGCAGAAGACCTGGGTTCGATCCCCAGCACCCACATGGTAGCTGAGAACCGTCTGAAACTCCAATTCCAGGAGAACTCCAGCTCCAGGGGAATCCGACGCCCTCTTCTGACCTCCGCGGCATTGCACGACACGGGTGCACAAACCTCCATGCAGACAATACACACACATAAATAAATATATAAAAAAAAAAAAAAGAAAAAAAAAGAAATGTAGCAAAGGGGCTGGAGAGATGGCCTAGCAGTTAAGAGCGCCGACCACTCTTGCAGAGGACCTGGGTTCGATCCCTAGCACCCACATGGCGGCTGAGAACCGTCTGTAACTCCAAATCCAGGAGAACTCCAGTTCCAGGGGAATCTGAGACCCCTCTTCTGACCTCCGTGGCATTGCACAACACGGGTGCACAAACCTTCATGCAGACGATACATTCATACACATTAAAAAAAATAAAAAGAAATGTAGCAAAAAAAGCTACAAAGACTTCTCTAAAAATGCTAGGAATAAAGGCGTGAGCCACCACGCCTGGTTTACCCTACAGTCTTTAAAAAAATTCTCAATATTCTCCATCCTCATGGATGGGAGGGAACATGGGTCTAGATTTGTTAAAAAAATAAAAATAAATTTATGTGAAAAAAAATGCTTAAAAATATTTAAGCAATTAAAACACAGTACGTAATTTTCAACAATCACTCAGACATTATTCCATACCTTAAAGAGATTAGTCAAAGGCAAAGCAAAGGCATCCAAGACAAGCTTAATTTCAGTCCACAGTTCATTTGACTTAAACTCATGACGGTATCTAGAAAGTTAAGGGGAAGTAGGTAAATGTACAAATTTTCGGTTTACTCAATTTAGGTAGTCAATGATAACTTGAGAGACTTCTTGGTCTTTTTGAGACAGGGTATCCTTGTAGCCCCAGCTGACCTGGAACTCAGAGAGATCTGCCTGCCTCTGCCTCTTGAGTGCTGGGATTAAAGGGCTACACCACCATACTTAAGACTTCTAGGGGGGCTGAAGAGATAGCCTAGTGGTTAAGAGCACCGACTGCTCTTGCAGAGGACCCGGGTTCGATCCCCAGAACCCACATGGAGGCTGAGAACCGTCTGTAACTCCGATTCCAGGAGAACTCCAGTTCCAGGGGAATCTGAGATCCTCTTCTGACCTCCGTGGCATTGCACGACACGGGTGGACAAACCTACATGCAGACAGTACATTCATACACATACAAAAAAAAAAAAAGACTTCTAGGGGCAGAGTTCAAAGGCAGCCTGTCTACAGAGTGAGTTCCAGGACAGCTGGGACTACAGGGAGACCCTGTCTTGGAAAAAAATAAAAAATTCTCGGGGCTAGAGATGGCTCAGCGGTTAAAAGCACCGACTGCTCTTGCAGAGGATGAGGGTTTGATTCCCAGCACCCACATGGCGGCTAAGAACCGTCTTTAACTCCAGTTCCAGGGGAATCTGACACCCTCTTCTGACCTCCGCAGCATTGCATGACATGGGTGCACTTACATGCAGACAGCATACTCATACACATAAAATAATTAAAAAAAAAAAAGAATGCTTGGTTTTCTTTGTAAAGGAATGAAGAGTAATCTAATTATGTCACTGGAAACAGGGCAATATGAGATACATATTCTGCTTAAGAAGCAAAAAACAACAACAACAACAAAAAAAAAGTGCCGGGCGTGGTGGCGCATGCCTTTAATCCTAGCACTCAGGAGGCAGAGGCAGGCGGATTTTTCTGAGTTTAAGGCTAGCCTGGTCTACAGAGTGAGTTCCAGGACAGCTGGGGCTACAGGGAGACCCTGTCTCGAAAAGACAAAAAAAAAAAAAAAAGCAAAAAACAATGAATGTGGGGACTTGCGGTGTCACTCAAGGATGTTTATATTCAAAGGAGTAATAAGTTACCAAATAAAAAGGCACATCAATGTAACAGAAACAAGCTATTAACAAGAATAAATTTGTGGAGCTGGAGAGATGGCTCAGCAGTCAAGAACACTGATTGCTCTTGCAGAGGACTCCAATTTAGTTCCCAACACCCACAGGGAAGCTAACAATAGCATGAAACTCCAGTGCCAGGGGATGTGACACCCTCTTCTGACCTCTGTGGGCACTGAACAACATGGGTGTACTTATATACTTGCAGACAATACACTCATATACATAAAACAAAAATATTTTATGTAAAAAAAAAAATTTGTACACCCGTACCTTTTAAATAGTGAATGGGCTGTTCGAAGGACTCCATTGATAACATGGAAATCTCCACTCTGAAAGCGATTCACCATTTCTGTTAACAAGTCAGGCCATTTCTGAGGGAAATCTTCTCTGCCAATGATGCTAATAGCATCACTTAACTAGAGAAGGAAAGCCTTAATTAGGAGAGCCTCATAAAGGACCACACCCTCCAGCCAGAAGTAGGGGTCCATTTCATTACCTGTTTCTGAATCTGCTCTGGGCTGCTCAGCATCAAATGCACTATGTTGGCTTTAATAGCTACTCGATCAGCATCACAAATCTTGTTTGGTTCATCTTCAACCTAAAAGACAAAACATCCAATGAACAAATACCATGGTACTTGCTTTAGCATCCACTTGCATTTTCAGATGATGATCATCCTGTCTAATCTGCCAGGTTACCAAGAAAAGTAGAAGAATATGGGCTATTCTTCAGCTTCTCCCTATGGGAGTTGCAGGCAAAATATACACATAAAATAAAAATAATAATGGGGCCAGAGAGATGACTCAGTGATTAAAAGCACTGACTGCTCTTGCAGAGGACCTGCGTTCGATTCCCAGCACCAATATGGCAGCTAATGACTGCCCCTAACATCAGGTCCAGGTGATCCAAGGCCCTCTTCTGACCTCTGTGAGCACTGCACGACACGTGTACTTACACACATGCAGGCAAAAAAGAGAGAAAAAGATTTTAGTTATCTATGTAAATTAATCAGTGCTTGTAGTTAAAATCTTTACAGATATATGCTACTTAATTGTAGTCATCTTTTTTTTTTAATTTTTTATTTATTTTTTATGTGTATGAATGTACTGTCTGCATGTAGGTTTGTGCGCCCGTGTTGTGCAATACCTCGGAGGTCAGAAGAGGGTCTTGGATTCCCCTGGAATTGGATTCTACTGGAATTGGAGTTACAGACGGGTCTCAGCTGCCATGTGGGTGCTGGGGATCAAACCTGGGTCCTCTGCAAGAGCAGTTGGTGCTCTTAACCACTAGGCTATCTCTCTAGCCCTATATTCATCTTTCAAAGCTTGAACCTGACTCTCACCTTAAGTCAAAGATGAAAATTTCTTGACCATTACTAACTGTGAGTACATCTGGGGATGCACCTAAAGAAACTGTGTTAAGTTCTGATGTTTTTATTTTTATATTTATTTAGCGGGGGGGGGTATGCACATACATGTGTGTAGGAGTACATTTGTTGGAGGTCATGTGTTGAGGTCAAAGGACAACTTGTAGATTTCAGCTCTTTCCTTCCACTGTGTGGTTTCTAAGTTGTCAGGCTTGGCAGCAAGTCCTTTAAGCCAGAGCCATCTCAATGTTTTACTATACCAAGACAGAGATAACCACTCAGGATGCCAAGGCAGGAGCACTGCTCATGAGTTTGACAACAACCTGGGCTACAGAGTGAGACTTTGATTCATGAAGCCGTCCTATTCTTCCACCCAACATAAAAGAGACTAGGATTGGGGCTGGAGAGATAGCCTAGTGGTTAAGAGCACCGACTGCTCTTGCAGAGGACTCAGGTTCGATCCCCAGCACCCACATGGCGGCTGAGAACCGTCTGTAACTCCAAATCCAGGAGAACTCCAGTTCCAGGGGAATCTGAGACCTCTCTTCTGACCTCCGTGGCATTGCACAACACGGGTGCACAAACCTGCATGCAGACAGTACATTCATACACATACAAAAATAAATAAAATTAAAAAAAATTATTAAAAAAAAAAGAGACTAGGATTGATTGACTTTGGAGAGAATGACGTTTCTAAGATTTATAGTCATTTCCTCACCACATACAGCCAATATTTAGTAATACAAGCTATAAGACAATACTTTTATTTATTTTATTTTTATTTTAATGTGTATGAGTGTTATGTCTCCATGTATGTAAGTGTACCTGTGTTGTACAATGCCTGCTTAGGACAGAAGAAGGTGTTAGATCCCTTGCAACTGGAATTTCAGATGGTTATTAGCCACCAAGCGGGTGTTGGGATCTAAACCCAGGCCTTCTGGATGAGCAACAGTTCTGTTATCCACTGAATCATCTCTCTAGACTGAAACAATACTTTTAAAAAATATTTTTCTAGGCCAGGTATATTGGTGCACCCCTTTTGTCCCAGCACTCAGGAGGCAGAGGCAGGCAGATCTCTGTGAGTTCCAGGCCAGCCTGTTCTACACAGTGAATTCCAGGCCAGCTGGGACGAGTATGGATCAGAGAGTTAGTTCGGTGGGTAAAGGTACGTGCTACCAAACTGGACAGTCTGAATTTAATTCCCAGGACCCATGTGCATCTGAATCTTTTATGGGAGTTTAAACATATAAAGATACAGAGCACTAAATTATGTATTCCCCAAATACTCACAATTCTCCAGTTCCTTTTAATGTAGTTCTTGAAGGTCACTGAAGCACACACTTTGATGACGTTGTCCTGGGACTTCTCCAGCAATGTTAAAAGCAACAGTGGGTAATTCTGATTTCCCTCTACAGATTCCAGAAATTTCTCAGCTGTGGAAATTTCATGTTAGAAGACTTGTTATATTCAAAAGATTTTCATTCCATTTTCATAATGAACTATATCTTTAAAGATTCAAATAAAAAAAAAAGGAAGGAAGGAATGAAGGAAAATAGATCATATGGTGGTTGTCACATGTAATCTGGTGAGTGAGGTCAAGAAGACTGTCCTAAGTTCTAGTGTTGCCTAGGCTAACAGAGTGGGTTTTAGGCTAACTGAAGCTATATAGCTAGATTCTGTCTCAAATGGAAGGAAGGAAGGAAGGAAGGAAGGAAGGAAGGAAGGGAGGGAGGGAGGGAGGGAGGGAGGGAGGGAGGGAGGGAGGAAGGAAGGGAGTAAGAAAGTAGGTTATTTAGTCTGTAGTCTTTGTCTTCGTTTATATG